>JAUMHM010000088.1:18451962-18476561 GCA_032362435.1 Melikaiella ostensackeni | reverse complement strand
CCAGTTGCGTCCCCTTGTGAGCCTATGAGTGATCCTTCAGCCCTCTCCATACGGAGAGGGCCGCAGCCACGCCTTTGGCCGATGTCTGACTCACTGATGCAGTTATTGTTTGTGAGTGCTAGATGCTTCACAGCGATTGCGAGGCTGTGACAAAGGATATGAATAAATGTGTCATCGCCCTTTCCGCACAGGCGACATTGAGGGCTATTTGCGAGCCCTATCTTGTGCCTGTGATAACCGTTATTTCCATGCCCTATAAACACTTCTGTTAGGATCTTAACTTTAGCATGTCTGCAGCCATCGGCCTTATTCCACTCTGATATTCCTCGGTCAACCAACTGTTGATTTCTTCAGTGACCAACCTACTGGAAATACCTACAACTGGTTTGCGACTAGTGATGTCTTCTCTTACTGCTAGTTCTGCTAGCCTGTCCGAGATCTCTGTGCCTTTAATACCATTGTGTCCAGGGATACAAAGTAGTCACCCGGTTTCCATCGCTAGATTGTCCAGCGCCTTAAAGTACTCCCATACTAGTAGCGACGTAGTCGTTGTTCCATTCAGAGCCATTATAGCAGCCCTGCTGTCTGAACAAATTGGGTCACTAGGCAGAAATGCCTCGCCGTAAGCCCATTCTTCTCTCGTGGATAGGCTCACCCGACACTTCTTGTCGAAGAGCTAGCGAGTAGTCGTTTTGTTCCTACGCATGTTCAGTGTCGGCCTACTCGCGATATTGGTTGGGATCCGCAATACTGTCGAAATCCTTCCGCCATTTTCTGTATTTATTCTCCAGACTGCCTTCGCAATCAGTGTCTCCGATTTCAAGCCCCAGTTTAATCCCTATGGCTCTTCTACAAAGCCAGAGGGTCGCTGTGAGATTTTTGAACTTGTTTTCAAGGTGCTCGTTCCATAACAGCTTCTTATCCAGGATGACTCCTAGGTTGTGTATTGATTCTCAGTTGTTGCCCTCCCAGTCTCAGTGTACTCGTGGCTCTCCACTTGTACCGTCTGACAAATACAACCATTTCCGTCTTACTCGGATTGACCAATAATCCGGTTTTCTTGCACCAGGTATCCACTATCCCCAGTGCTTGCTGCATTACCCCGAAGAGCGCATCCAAATGTTGGCCTCACACTGTGACCAGTATGTCATTCGCGTAGCCTATAGCGTGGTAGCCCTGTCTCTTGAGCTGATGAAGCAGTTCATCCACTACCAGGCACTACAGTTGGAGCGATAAAACTCCTTCCGGCGTGCATCCCGATTTAACAGTTTCACATAAAGTGGTATCACCCTCAGTCATTGGTAAGTTCCTGTTGCCCAAATGTGGCAGGTCCATTCTACGACTGCAGTTGGCACACCATGTGCAATCATGGCTGCCCTGACCACCTCTCCGGAGGTGTAGTTGAAGGCTTCTTCGATGTCCGTGAAGTTTCCAATTGTCAAGCCTTTCTGCTTCAGTTGTCCTTCCATTAGGTTTACTGCTCCGCTTATGACCGTTACGGTCGTGTGACTAGCCCTGTAGGCGTGACGTCCCTTATGTAGTAGCCTTCTTGTCAAAACCATGTCGTGGATGTATCTATCCACTAGTCTTTCCGCCGTTTTTAGGAGGAAAGATGTAAGGCTGATGGGACGGAAATTCTTGGGTGAAGTATAACCGATTCTGCCCGCTTTCGGAATGAAGACCACTCTCGTGCCTCTCGATGTCGTCGGGATATATCGCAGTGTCAAACTTGCCCTAACCACCGCCATCGTCAGGGGGTTAGTCCTCTGGGCAGCTGTCCGTCCAGTCCCAGCTCTCCCAGCCCTCTGTTCGCCAGCAGCTGGGTTGGATTATGCCTTTTTGTGGGCTCAGCCCCTCTCCTCCCGTTGGGATGTCCTCTAAGAGGTTTTTGTTGCGTGCGTGCTCACTCACCTTTTTTTATCACTCGGGTGGCATGGTGAGCGAGCGCGCGCAGCAAAGCCCTCTCAATGCTTAAGATAGGCGACAAAAATAGTTTTTTCAATATAATAATCTTAAAGTATAAGGTTCAACCTCTAATTTGAGCCCTGCTAGAAGTTTCTAGAACATCAGGTCCGCACCCTATGTTGTTTTTAAAAAATGGCCGAAAAGGCTAAATTTTTCAAAATTCTGAAGTTGTGGAGCAAATCTGACACCAGATTTGGATTCAGCGACCCCAGATATACGTATGGTGGTCTGGTTTCAGTGGACATACAATATTTTCTTTTTTGTGTGCCTGTGTTATGGGGGGCTACGAGAGCTGCAAAGATTCGACATTGAATTGGGAACGATTGGTGAGCACCATTAGGATATCGGCAGAAGAAGTAGGGATGACAAAGGAGGCAAAAAGAAAGGCAGGGAGGGAAACCACACATTTTGGTTTATTGAAGAAGCTAAAGAACAAAAAAGGGTAGTTTTTAGACTTTTAAGACATTACTTAAGGCATAAAAGAAATGAGGATAGATGAAAGAATCAGGTCCCAAAGTGAAAAAATCACAAAGAATTTAGGTCTAGAAGTAAAAGAAGAAAGAAATAGGGCCCAGAGAGATGAGAGTACTGAGGTAGGTCTAGATCAGAGAGCGAGAAGAGAAGGATGGTTAGAAATGAGGGAGAAAGAAAAGTTTAACGGACCGATTGATTTTGAAAAATTGGCAAATAGCGTCATGAAAATGAAAAAAGGGGAAGCGCCTGGGGAGGACCGTTAAGAATAGATTTTTTGCAGGGACTCCCGCAGATGTGGACAGAGGAGTTTCATAGGATAATGAATGAAATGTGGGAGGGAGGGATAATAGGAAAGGGTTGGAGGAAGCGATAATAGTCCCAATCTTCAAGGATGAGGAAGAAGACGACGCAGGCAACTACAGAGGGATCGCCCTGTCAGACATTGGAAACAAATGCAAAACGTTAATAATGGACCAGCGATTAAGAACGTGGCTAGAAAATAAAGGTTTAATCAGCGAAATTCAAGCAGGATTTAGAAAAATATAAACTAAATGCAGTAAAACGGCTAATGAAGTTATGACAGAGAAGGGGATTTTGTCAAGTTTTCAAACTAAAAGAGGTGTCAGACAAGGCTGCCCTTTAAGCTCCATGCTATTTAACGTCTTGAGTGAGGATATGGATGAACAGTGGCAAGGAAAGACGCAGGGCGGTACGGCGATAGGTCAGCAAGAAGTTTTTGCATTAAATTTCGCGGATGACTTAGCCACGGTAGCCGATTTTCCAGAACGCCTAAAAGGCATGCTTAAATCCCTTAAAAATTATGTAAAGAGGAACCGATTAGAAATAAATGTAGCAAAAAAAAACAAAATTATTATATTTAGAAAAGGAGGCAGGAGGGCGAAAGGGGAAAAATGGAGTATCGAGAGAAAGGAGGTTGAAGTAGTAGAAGAGTTCAGCTACTTGGGATTTGGGCTTTCATCTTTTGTCAGCTTTCACAAACATTTACATATTATAGCTGGGAAAACTCAGAAAGCTATTAACGTAGCGTGGGGAATCATAAAAAGATCTAGAATGAGCATCTTGAAAAGACGATTGTAAACTACTAGATACACAAGCTAACGTGGGGATGCTCTGTGGTGAAATGTAAATAGAAAGATTAGCGCTTATGTTCATAACAATTTCCTTATCGGAGCACTAGAATTATAAGAACCTATTAAGGTATACGTGGATCAATAGACTAATACTACTAATAAATTATAAAGAATGTTCTGGATGTTGGGTGACATACTTCAGACCAAGAAGACCTCAGTGATGTAGATGAGATCCTTTATTAGATAAATTTTCGACGTTTCGAGAGACAATATGCTCTCCTCATCAGGGAACATTAATTCAAATTGATCAATTTGAAAGTCCATTTGTTCAATAAAATTTAATAGAATCATCATCTCTGATTCTCTTCTCAAAAGTTAAGAGATGATGATTGCATTAAATTTCACTGAACAAATGGATTTTTAAATTGACCAATATGGATTAATGTTTCCTGATGATAGCATTTGTCTCTCGAAACGTCGAATTTTTATCTAATAAAGGATCTTATCTGCATCCAGAACGTCCTTTAAAATTTATCATTTTCTCAGACGTACAACAACAACAACATCAACAAAATCGATTTAGATTAAGTACTACTAATAAATTGTTTTGTTTATAGTTCGGGGGAAAGCTCACGATATTCGAAAACGAGCCAATGGATCCGAATATGCCACCGAATTCAAACAGAAAAGTATTCGTGTCTCAAGTAATTACGAATCCAGAACTCATAAAACAATCCAATGACTTGGAAGTAGCCCTGAAAACAGAGCAATTTGGCGATTACTGCAATGGAAAGGCTAACATGGCGAATGATGATCATAATAAAAAAGTCTGGAACTGCGTTGGTGCTTATTTCAGTGATAATGTTACAACTGCACTGCTAGATTTATTAGGATATAACGTAGAAGCGATGAGTAATAAATTGAATCAACTCGTGCCTCCGCAAGAAATCGATAATATTACTGACGGTATCGCCAATTTACAGAACGTGAGTAATTTGTTAATTGTATCAAGATTCTGAAAATTAATACAACATATAGGTAAAATTTTAATCTAACCCGAAATTCTTGAAAATTAAAAAGAAACAAGAATCCAACGATTGAATTTGAACATCGCAGTCTTAATAAGTTTCTCAATTTATAGTAAAGAAACCAAAAAAAAGGTAAAGAAAAAGAAGGCAGAAGGTGTTAATTTAACACCTTTTTCAAGGCAATCAAAACAAATTTTTCAACAAGTCAAAACCCATGAGGAAATCAGAATCTGATAGGACGCCATGAGATCTGACTGGACCCCATGAGATCTGACTGAAGACTAAAACCAAATTTTTTTGCATTTTAAAAGATGTTTATTGTTCATAAATTTCAAAGATTGCTGAATGATTCAAAAGATCCCAAAAGATTTCAGTTATTTCTTTAAATGAAATCATAGCCCACAGCCAAAGACTTCAAAATATTTCAGAAGATTTCAAAGATTTCGCAAAGATTTCAAACATTTCAAAGAAATTGACAAAGATTTCGAAAGATATCTTTTCATTACAAACATTCTCCATTTTACATTTTTCTTAATTTCTATTACCAACAAGACTACTTATTCCCCCCTCTTTATCCCGTCTTTTATCCTTCTTCTTCCTTTCCCATTCTCTCTTAGCCAATTCAACACATCTCCCTTTCCTTTTCTATGCAGGATCTTTTCGATTGGCATGCTTCCTTTATCTATTTTTTCACAATCATTTAGCCAATGCTTTAATGTTGTTCTTCCTCTCTCATAGAGTATGCACTTTCTTCCCTCCTCTTTATCCCAGTACTTATTCCACTCTTTTGTGTATATCCACATCTCACACGCGCAATTAATTTTACTTTTTATTCTTTGCTTTAAGACTTCTCTGTTTCTTTCTACGAGCTCATGCTCTACCTTCATACTCTTTTCGTGTGCTCTTCTCGCTATTTCCCTTCACCATCCATTCTGATCTAAGAACCTTTCTTTTTCTTCTTATTCCCTTCGTGCACTCTTTCCATCTCTTCATATTTTTTCCACTCCCATACTTTTGCTTCATACATCATTACACTTGATACTAGTGCCTCGTACATTATCATTCTTTTTTTAAAATATAAAAAGACCATGTGAGATGGTAATGTCTTTTTTCTTTTAAGTCTGAGAGAAACAAACGAATGTGTTAAACTAAAAGATATACTCCGACGAATTCCAGACCATCAAAATCTGGACGTCGTCGGAGTATACCTTTTGACTTTCTGTTAAAATAATCTGTGAATAATTTCTCTCCGATACTCCATACCTTTCTCATTACCACCGCAGCTTTTTTTAATATTTCCTTTATGTGTTCTCTAGTGTTCCTATTCTTTTTTATCAGAAATGCTAAATACACCTATTCCTTTATTTTTTCAACCGTCATACTAAGCATCTTCATCAAAAGTTATTATTGAATACATGTTGAATGGAATTCTGAAAATTGTATGGATTTAAAAATTTTTCAACATAAATTGTATGGTTTTTGATGTTTCACCAAAATATGGAAGAACAAAAGTATTAAGTTATCTAAATTGGTAGAATTCCAAACTTAAGGAATTAAAAATTCATTAGCTTATTATTTGAAGCGTCAAAAACTCATGAATAATATTTAAATATACTTTCACTTGAAAAGTTTAAATTTGTTTAATTATGAAATTTTAAATTTGAGGTATTCGTTAGAAGAGTAATTGAAAATTCATTGGATTTGGGTGGCAATTATTGAATTTTCTCTGATTAAAGTTAAAGGAGAAAGTAAAAACAAGAGCCGGAAAGCATGCCACGCGCTATTATTGGAAGTGATTTAAAAAAAGAATATCTCTGATAATATTCCAATTTTCTCTATGAAACGACTCATGGGAAAAACTTACAGCTCAGTCAAATAAGTTTCTAATTACTGTAAATTTCTCTCGAATAGAATGATCAAAAAAAAAATTAAAATTCTGCCTGAATATGTACTTTTCCCACACCAATTATTAATAATATTACAATCCTGAAGTTTAATTGTTTTTTTTTTAATTTCCAAGAATTTCGTAGTTGAATTTGAAGGTCGGACGGTAAAGAAGAATTAAAATTTTGATTTATTCTGAATTTAATATTTAAATTAGAAAATTTTAATATTTTAATATTCATATTAATCAGGTACTCAACGGCAATACTTTAGACGGCAGCGCAGCGTTTGATGCGATCGCACAGCATGAAATAAATAAGAAACCTTCACCTAAGAAGACTGCAGAGACTAGTTTCAAAATTAACACTTCAGATGGTACTCCACCTTTATTTTAATTTTATTTCAATGCAATCAGTTTTTAAGCTATATTGAAATTCGTCTAAACTTATGTTTTAAATTCAAATTCCAGATGAAGACGGACTCATCACACAAGCAATTCTTCTTGGAAATATAGAAGCAGCCGTTTCGCTTTGCTTCGCAAATAAAAGATATGCAGACGCAGTGATTCTCTCGATGGCTGGTGGTCCAGATTTGCTAGCTCAGACCCAATACCGATATTTTATGGAACACTCTGGTGCCCTAAATTCTCTAATTAATTCTTTAGTGTCTGAAAATTGGACCGACATAATCAAGAACTGTGACATTGCTTGTTGGAAAGAAGCATTATTAGGAATTTTCACGCATACGGCTCCAGGCGAGCGATCACTGCTTTGCGGTACGTATATTTTTTAAAAGTTTGCAGACAAGGCTAGCATAAATCCAAGAATCCTGGTTTCACAGTGAAAGGGTTAGTGGCTTAGGATGGTGTAGTTCCATGTATAGGGGGCCACGCGAATAAGCGCAAAGGGCATGTATAGCCGTCAAGGGTGTGGATGCGATTTTGGTACCCAATATAGTTAAGCTCTGCTTTAGGGACCTCACAGTTATTAAAGTAAGACTCAGGGGCGAGAGCGGAGAAAGACTAGAGGTGTACATTGCCTCAGCTTACTTTCCGGGCAACGTTGCGGGGGCCTCACCTTCTAGACAGGTCGAGGCTGTCATTCAACACTGCCAAGAGAAAAAGATCCCTCTGCTGTTGGTTTATGACGCAAACTCCCAGCATATAGCGTGGGGGAGCACAAACATCAGCGACAGAGGAATAGACTTACTTGTATACTTAGCGGGTACTGAGCTAGAGATGCTGACACCGATGTAATACTCCCACATTCCAGAACAAAAACAGAAGGAAGGTTCTCGATCTGATTCTATGCTCGGAATAACTAAGGAGCAAGATAGTGGTCTGGAAAGTCTCCGACGAGGAGGCTGTCTCAGGCCACACATATATCTTGTTTCAGTTGGTGCTAAGAAAATCGGCGTTTTCAAAGGTCAGAAACCCCAGGAATACTTTTTGGGTCTCATACGAGGAATAACTCAAGGTAGGCTCATGGTAGACTCAGAATGAATACAAGATAAACAGAACCTACCGTCAGGACGACTGGAGGGGCTCCTGCGAGGAAGCTAATGATATTCTGGAGACAGCGAGGCTTCACAAGATCCTGGAAAAAGATCCGGAGGCTCGCCTCGGGCTCATATGGTTCGACGATGGCGAGTTTGCCGAAGACGAAGAAGAAACACTGAACTACCTGATGGAAGTTCACTTCCCAGATTTTCAGCGAACTCAAACCGACCGAGAAGAGAAATGCTGGGGCCAGGACAGTGAGAAGGCCGATTGGTATTTCGCTGCAAGGATCGTTAATATCAAGAAGGTGGAATGGACCATTGGGTCCTCCTGCCCCTTTAAATCACAGGGGGCGGACATCGCCGTTAAACACGTGCTAGCGGCATGGAAGGGCGTCAGAGTGACCTTTATTTCCAAACCTTGGAAGGAGGGCTACACTGTTGCTAAAGTATTCAGGCCGATCACTTTAACGCCTTTCATTCTGAAGACGTTAGAGAAGCTGGTCGAGAGATATATCAGGAATGAGGTGCTGTTAGCTTCCCCGCTGCACAAAGGACAGCATGCCTTCCAGGCGAGCTGCTCTGTAGAAACTGCGCTCCGTGCTGCTGCAACAAAATTGGAGCAGCAATTTGAAGAAGGGGGGTATGCTGTGGGCACCTTCCAGAATATTGAGGGTGCCTTTAGTAATACTCCTTAAAAATTCATCTGCCGGAAGGCTTCAAGGTGGATAGGAAGCATGCTATACCGGAGGCGTCTCGAAACCAGTCGGTATGAAGGCCTAGTTAGGGGAGTAGCGCCGCGAGGATGCCCACCGGGGGGTGTTTTGTCACCCCTCCTGTGGTGCATTGTGGTTGACGGTCTCCTTCGTAGGCTAAATGAGGAAACGTTGATGGGTCCTACAAAGTCAGCGCTGCGTATCGTACAGCTTTTGTGCGACTTTTTGGATTTGCAGAAGAGCCTTCGGCCTGACATGAGGCCTGAGGCTTAAAATGATTCCATTGATCTACTCCGCTGTTCTTGAACCAATGCTCCTATACGTCGCGGTCTGGTGGTGACCACGGGTGAAACTTAAAAAAATGCAGGATAAACTGCGACAATTACAAACGTGAGCGTTCAGGTGTGTGACGAGAGCAATGGGGACTACGCTCACGGCGGCGATGAAAATGTTGTGATAACCGTCAGGACGGCTCGGGCAATGGGCCGCCTGGCAAGAGCAGATAGATGGACTTGGGGTACTAAACACACTAAGCTCCCAAGTGACATCAGTACACTACCAATTCTAGAAATGAGGCAAGACAAAATAACAAAACGCTTCAACTTCACCAGGCCTTTACGCGGCGTCTTCCTAAATAGGGATGTGTGGAAAGCAAATTGTAACCCGCTCCTTCAAGGGTAAATTTAATACACAGATTGCTCCAAAGGAGAAGGGGGGTCAGGAGCAGGAATCTATGACAACGCAATAAGGAGGGGGAAGGGGCTCTCGCTTGGACGACATGCCACCGTCTTTCAGGCGGAGGTCCTGGCCGTCCTGCGCTGCGCTGAGATACTAATAGAGGTTGACGTAGCTGGCAGGGAGATCACAATCTGCACAGATAGCCAAGCGACTTTAACTGCAGTTAGAATTGGAAAACCGGCCATAACATCAGAGCTGGTTTGGGAATGCAAAAAGGCATTAAACCAACTGGCAGAAAAAAATAAAGTGGCCCTCATGTGGGTTCTTGGTCACACAGAGGTCAGGGGCAACGAAAATTTACTTCAGACTCTATCGGCCATCCAATCCACTATAATTTTCAAGAGCAACCGCTGGCATGAAATTGCTTTTCAACAGCTAATAGATAAATTTCATTATTCTAATAATGGGACATTCCACATTTCTATGAGCGCATGGTCAAAAACAATTGTCCTTCGATTTTCTTCAAACTGCGGTAAATTGCACTACTATCAGAACCCTATTGTAGGTGCAATACCATAAACTACTATATTTCATGGTTACCGAGAAATGTGGAATGGAAGTAGGTACGCTTTAGTGTGCAGACCATTTTTCATTTAAATGTTATTGCGTCAAAACGAAATCGAATAAAGTTTGTAATTAACGGATTCGAAAGGAAATTTAACAAGCTCTACGGTGGTGTTCACTATTTCTCAAAAGTATATGTCCTTCCTATAGTAATTGAAATTAAAAATTCAAATTCTGTATAAATATCTCAAAACATGTATCTTTAGATTTTGATGACATTCAAATGCACATTAACAGAAAGCTAAGAAATTCCAGTTTATAACTCTGAATGGACGTCATCGACATTTCAGGTTATTTTGAGATATTACTTAAAATCATTATTTAATTGCATAACTCAAGGAATCTGAATTCAGAACCTCATCCTCTCTTGAACCAACTTCCCAGTTCCGCATTTGTTTTTCATTTCATTCTGTTGGGTTCTGAATTCCGACTCCTCGAGTTTTTCAATTATATAATTATCTTAATTAGTAACTTAGAATACCCTGAAACGTCCATTTAGTCCATTCAGAGTTAGAAACTAGAAATTCTAAGCTTTTTTAAATATGCATTTGCATTTCATCAAAATATGAGGATACACGTTTTCATATAGAATTTGAATTTTCAATTTCAAAAAACTGTAGAAAAAACATACTTTTGAGAAATTGTTACCACCTTCGTAAAGCTTGTAAAATTTTCTTTCGAATCGGTTAATTACAAACTGTATTCGATTTGGTTTCGATGCACTAACATTTCATCGAAAAATGATCTGTATACGAAAGTGTACCAACTTCCACCTCCCACCATATCTAGGTAACCATGAAATATGGTGGTTCATCGTTTTGCCTTTACAATAGGGCCCTATATTACTGTAATTTACCGCAGTCTGAAAAGAAGCGAAAGACAGTTGTTTTTGGCATTGCGCTCATATAAAATGGAGTGCTTCTAATACGTATGTCTTACAATAAGTCTTTATCATACATTTTAGTTCACAGTAATTCCATGAATATACTTCTTCGATTGCGTCTTCTTGACTTTGTTTGTGCAAACATTTGTATTATTTTGTCGTAGTCGAAACCTCGGATGAAACTATTACACAGGCACACAAAAAAGAAAAAGTTGCATTTACACTGAGATTAGCTTTTTTTAAAAAACAACATACACTGTCAGGTTCGCCCCCTATGTTATTTTTATAAAACTGGCAAAAAGGCTAAGTTTCTCAAAAACCTGACGTGATGAAACAAATCTGATACCAGATTCGGATTCAGCGACGCCAATAATATATAGGTAGCTTGTTCGCGGCTGCGGTACGGCAGTGGAAAGGGGCGGTTACTTTACGAAAACAGCACCCGTGTTCGTGGCTAATATGTGAAGTACGAAAAGTTTCAAAAAGCAAGTCAGGTCTACCACATCCCCTCCACCAGAGTTTCCGCACCTGTAAAACGACCGTGGGTCTGATGTTGTGGACATGTAATTTTTTCTTTCTTGTATGCCTGCATTATTGATGAATTCACTGCAGATTTCTCACTTTTGACATTGTTCACTGCTTTTACATTTGAAAGACGATGAGTAGCAAGTTTAAAGCTTTGGTGCATTTTTTTATATTCTTCATTTTTTTGACTTTCTTCTTTTGCACTTTTTCATTTGTGTGCGTCATTTTTATGTCCACTAAAATTAGACACTGTAGAGATGTGTTGCTCTACCAAATCATACATTTTATCTGAGGAAGAATGGTAGTTAGAGAAGGTACATGGCGGTAAGGTCTCAGGTCTATTGTTTAGGTTTTGAAGAGAGGGATGATCGGAGGAGGGATCGGTGGAACCTCACTTATGCAGTTTATAAGGGATAACAATAAACTTTCCAATTTAGACCTGATACTAATTTTGAAGACAGGTATTTTGAAGCTATAAACGTCACGCAACGTATGTTATGGTACGCTTGGAAAACTGAAACTCATTCCCGATAGTATAATTTTAAATTTCAATTGATGCATTTTTAAAAAAGTAAAAGTAACAAAAGTCTAGAAAGATTAAACTCCGCGGGGTCCCCCAAACTTTCGGTGCCTCTAGGCCATGACCTACCTTGGCCTATTGGTTAATCCGGCACTGTTTGGTTGCCTTTTCTGACGTCTTATCTATTTTTTCTTTACAATCGACAGCTTTGTGCCCAACCTTTTTACACTTATGATACTTACAATGAGTAAGTTTCCGTGACTATTTTTGTTTTTGTTGAGATTGGGAATTCATAACGTTTTTTTGGACCGATCTCGTGGAGAGAATATCCTGGTTTCCTCGTGGGGTTTGACTTGTTGAAAATGTGTTTGTATCACCTTGAAAAGAATAAACCCCTAAACTTTGATAGATTTTTGTAAATGTTTTTTGATTGTGATTTAAAAAAAATAATAACAAGAAAAAAGATTTGGAGGATTTGGAGGCTGACTTCTTTTTCTTTCCTTTTTTTAATATTATTTTTTCAAATTTGAATGTAAACGTTTAAGAATGTGTTGTCCGAATTTCATCGTTGGATTCTTGGTTTTTTTAATGTCCAAGAATTTCATAGTTAAATTTGAATGTTGGACGTCCAAGAGGTATTTAAATTTTGATTTATTCTGAACTTAATCCCTTAAATTTTAAACAATTCCAGACATGCTTGGAGATCGTTTGGCCTCCAGCGAAAATGCAGACTTTAAGAAGGAAGCAGAGATCTGTTACATCTGTTCCGGAAACCTAAACAAAATGATAGAATCATCAGACTCATCGATTCAGGAAAAGGCAGAATTAGTAACAATAATGCAGAAGGCCTTGGAGCTTCAAGGAACACGAGAAGTTCGCATAGAAGGACAAATCGCGACTATTTTATCCCAGTACGCAGAGATGTTGGCTTCTGAAGGAAACTTTGAGTCCGCTCTGAATTACCTCGGAAACAGTCAGGAACCCAGAATCACGATGTTGAGAGATAGATTGTACAGAGCTTTGGGACACATTCAAGATCCTCAACGTTCTGCTCCAAGAACTTCACTCGGTCAAAATTATTACCAACCAAGAAAATCTTTACAATCTCAGAACGTTTACAATCCGATTCAACCAGCAGCTCCAGTTAGTAATTGGAACACTGCACCCTTGAAGCAACCTTACCCAAGTGCCACGAATCACTTTGGATGTCAGGTTCCAAATTTAGGATCTGGACCAGTTCCTCCTCTTCCTAATCAAAATACAGATCAATTTTCGAATCAACCTTATGGTCAAATTCCAGCCCAAGCTCCTCCACCTCCACCAACCTCTAGTGTTAGTGGATCGAGACCTTCGAGTGTTGGACCTCAGAGATCAAAATATATTATTGATCCGTCAGTGAAATCTGGATCCACCTATGGAGGAATTAATTATTCACAACAGCCTCAGGTCTTCGGAGTCCAAAATCCGGTTCAAAATCCTGTTCCGGGTTTCCCGGTTCAGAGTAGCTTCCAGCCTCAAGCGCCTTTGAATCCTTTGAATAGTCCTTATCCGAGTCAGCAAAATCAGATTTTTGGTGCACCGGATCCGGCTCCTAAAAATTTTATGAGTTCTAATCAGACGCAGCAAGTGTTTGATCCGAATAGATCGCAAACGGTGAATCAAAATCAAGCGTATGATGCTCTTTATCAACCGGCGCCACAACCTTCAGGGTGGAATGATCCACCGATCACCAGCAAAGCTTCGAGAATGCAGGTGAGTTCAATTTGTAGATAGTTAAATGAAGTTAATTTGGGGATTGAATGGGGTCTATATAAAAATACTGATCATATTTAAATGACCTAGCCAGTTCTGGCTTTACACATCAAAAATGAAATGTCAGCGGAACACGCCGGCACAAGGAAATGGAAAGCTAAACACTCGAAGAATAAAAATGAGGTAGAGAACTTCTGAGAAAGTGGTGTGCCTTCTTCATTTTTGTGAAGTATAGTTTCAAGCCCACCTCACCCTTCATTAATTTGTTATCAGATCAATAATAGGCTAGAGGGACAGTCTTTTTAAAAAGTAGATTAGTGTTTGCTGTTTTTCACATAACATTTCAGACGCTGACTAAAAAATTACGACCCATCACTAGATCATAATTTCTCAAATTAGTTTGAATTACTTAGAATTCTTTTTGATTTGTATAAAAAGATATATTTTATAATAATATATATTCCAAGGCCTTGCTGATTTGAGGACACCAGACTGCTTTGGATTTTGATAACAATTCGTGGACGTTAAAAGTGAACTAGAAATATATCAATTGGTAGGAATTTTATAGAATGTTTTTTTCTTTTCAGCCTAAGTCAGAGTTTCAATTACAAGATCCTATTCTTCATCCTTTAAGAGGCGCTGTTCCACAACAAGAACCCAACGTGAGTAAAATAAGAAAAACACTAATAAATCATTTAATTAACTACTCTTAGGGTAAACATTTTTTAAATATTTCATTTCAGGTTATGCAGCAAGAAGGTTTCTACCAAAATTCTCAAATGCCGTATAATCAACAATACAACCAGAATGTCGTAAATCCTGTGGCTCCTTATAACAGGAACATTGAACCTCATCAACCTATGCAACCGATGCAACCAATGCAGCCAATGCAACCTGCACAACCTGCACCAACCGCGAGAATAGCAGAACCAGAGAAACCGAAAGCACCAATCCCAGAAGAGCATCTCCATTTAAAAACGGTTTTGGATGAACTGCAAGTTCACTGTTATGAAAATGCAAAAAACCCTGTAAGTTTAGAATCGAAATTCTAATTTTGTTACTCTTTCCACAAAAAAAACAGTTGAAAGTAATTAAATTGGTTTATTTGCAGCAAACCAAACGAAAAATAGAAGACGTCTCCAGAAAACTAGAAGCCCTCTACGATTGTCTTAGAGAAAACAAAGTAAGATTTTTCCTCAAACTTCAGTCGAGCCTCCAGCAAATGAAGGCTCGGATTCAAGCCACTATTGATACTATTTCAGGTTTTTCTTAGAGATCCCACTATTTTGTAAAACACACCACTAATGCCACTATTTCTTCACTTTTCCTTTAAAAATATTTTCGAACTTCTTCGCTGATTGGCTAAAATAACGTCTACTAGGGCGTATTGAAAAAAAAGTTTTTTACTCGAAATTCTAATAGCGATGAAAACTTTCGTTTGGGAGACAAAAATGCTCCCCTTAATATTCATTTTTTAAAAATTCTCAAGTCTCCGCATCGTAGATATTGCTCAAAATCACCAAAAAACGGCACAATTCTTAAAATTTGAAATCCAAAAATTTTTTTTTTGAAATTTAAATTATCAAAAAAATTAGTTCGAAGCAAGTAGATTTATACCTGTACAGCGATAATGTCATAATAATATTTTTTACCCTCCCTAAGTGACTTTAAAGTTTCAGAAAATCGAAAAAATCTCTTTTTCCGCTATTTTCTTAGAGTTACGGTAAATTTCTCTACTATTTGACCATATAATGTGATATACGTTTATGGGAATCTATTTTCAGTATGTTACAGTAATAATATATAAGGAATGTTGACATTAAAATAATTTTTATTGAGTTTGCAATACGAGAAAATTTTTAAAAGTGATATATTGCTCTTTATTTGCCGATAAAATTAATTTTCGGTAACTAAATTATCAGAAAAAGTATCTTAAAGCAACTAAATTTATACATTTATAGAAAAAATGTTTCAAATATTTTTCACCTTAACTAAGTAACCTTGAAATTTCAAAATATCGAAAAAAAGTCGAATTTTTCGCTATTTTCTTAGAGTTACGGCAATTTTCTCGACTATTTGACAATGAAATGTTTGACATACGTTAAGAAGAATGTATTTTAAATACTTTACAACAATAATATATTAATAATATTGATATCAAAATCATTTTTATTGACTTTGAATTACAAGAAAAAAAATCTAAAGGTGATATATTGCTCTTTATTTCACAATAAAATTAATTTTCGGTTCTCATTCTTTGCTATATAGATATAAATACACTTGCTTGGAACTTTTTTTTCTGATAATTTAGATACCGAAAATTAATTTTATTGTCAAATAAAGAGCAATATATCACTTTTAAATACTGTCTTGTTACTCAAAGTCAATAAAAATTATATTAATGTCAACATTCCTTATACATTATTGTTTTAACATATTGAAAATACATTCCCATTAACGTATATCACACATTAAATGGTAAAATAGTCGAGAAATTTACCGTAACTCTAAGTAAATAGCGAAAAAGTAGATTTTTTTCGTTTTTTTTTTTTAATTTCAAAGTTACTTAGGGAGGGTAAATAATATTTTTATGACTTTATCGCTGTATAGGTGTAAATCTGCTTGTTTGGTTTTCAAATATTAAGAAACGTGTCGTTTTTTGTGATTTTTAGATTTATCTACGATGTGGAGACAGAAGAATTTTTTTTTATGAAACTTTAGGGAAATGTTTTTGACTCCCAAAAGAAAGTTTTCATCGCTATCAGAATTTCAAGAAACAAACTTTTTCGATACGCCCTAATGTCTACCATGTCAAAGCCAGAAATATATACGGGTCAATAGTCCCAAAGGCTAATATATAGAAACATCAATTAAAAAAATTTTGATTCACGTATTCTTTATTTCGTAAGCATCGGATTCTACCACTACCTCATAGTTTCAAAAATGAACCTAGGTAAAGGATGGAGGAGAAGAAGAATTAATAATAAGTCGAAGAAGACACGAGTTAAAATAGAGAATTTTCAGAAACCGGAAATACAAATGGTAACCGTGAAAAGCTGAACAAGTATTTAGGTGCATGGATAATACTACAGGATAGCATCCTCAAGAGTGGATCTGAAGTGTGCGGTACTGCGGCTGTCGGAAGAAAGACTGGAGATGCTTGATGGAATAATAAAATCCGCATGGCTGTCAACGAGAAAAAGCAAGCGTACTTGAGAAAGTTGAATATTAAAGGTCCTTGCGATGAGGAAAGGACTAGAGGAGAAAATGATTATAGGGATAAAAACAGAAGAGCCAAGATACTAGTCAAAGAAAGCAAGGACAAACTCAAAGCGGAAGAAGATAAAAAAAATACAAAATGATTTTGAAGGAAAGAAGAAGTTTTTTTGGAAATGGGCTAAGAAGATTAGAAAAGGAAGTACTAGCACTGAGTTAGTCGGAATTAAGAATGCTGATGATGAAATGGAATGGGATTCGGACAAAGTGAAAGACTGTATGAGTGACTTTTTCAAGAAATTGTATGTAGGTGAACGATATTATATCCGTCATTTAGAAACTAAAGAATGGTAAGGCTGCTGGTGTGGATGGTATCACCGCTGGAATGCTTAAGAGCGGTGGCGAATATTTGTTTCTGTGGCTGAGCGAATTTATGAGTGTGTATGCTGTGAACGGTGAAGTTCCAAATGATTGGAGAAAGGCGATTATCGTTCCACTCTACAAGAGAAAAGGTGACTGTACTAATTATAGAGCGATTAGCCTACTAAGTACCGTGGACAAAATATTTACCAAAATGTCGTAGAAATGACTAAAGAAAGGATCTGGGAAGTCTAACGTGGATCTATGCTAGAGAGATCATGTGCGGATCAGATATTTAGCTTGAGATAGATCATGGGAAAAAGTTTGAGAATAAACAAAAAAGTTTTGTATGCATTTGTTGATTTGGAAAAATCTTTCGATAAGGTGAATATATGTAAATATTGGGAAGTCCTACAAAGGTAAGGATTGAACGGTGGCTTCCTAAACGCTATAAAAGCAGTATATAATGGTGGTAAAGCGAGTGTAAGAGTAAATGATCAACTGAGCGCTTGGTTTGATATTAAGTAGGGTGTTAGGCAGGGCTGCGTTATGTCCGCCTGGATGTTTAATATATGCATGGACAAATGTCTAAGAATGATTCTATTAGACGAAGAAGGTGTTGATGTCGAGACAGTGAAAGTGTGTGGACTGGCATTTGCAGATGATTAGATTGTTACGGCAGAATCAATCGCTGGCTTGCAGAGAACGATGAGCAGACTGGATGCCAGCATGAAGAGTATGGGTCTTAAGATTAACGTGCGTAAAACAAAAATTATTGTGTTTGAAAGTAGGGGTAAGGAAACATTATGTAACATTGCCCTAAATGAAGAGAGAATAGAACAAGTTGATGAGTGCAAGTATCTTGGAAGTGTACTGCTTAAGAAAAGATAGATGCAGAGATATTCAGACGTATAAAAGGGTAGAGGGACTATCCGCAATGTACGAGCTATTACTAAAAGTAAAAATGTAACGAATAGAGCTAAAATTACAATATATAATTCTGTGCTTGCAACCACTGCGCTGTATGGTAGCGAAGCCTGGACGTATCAAGAAAAGGATAGGAGTAAAGTGAATGGCGCTGTCATGCAATTCCTGCGAAATATGTGCTGTAAAATGCTATTGAACAAAATCAGTAATGAGTGGGTTTTCAGAGAATGTTGTGTAGAAGAAACATTTATTGACAAGAGTGAAAGAAATTTGCTGAGATGGTTTGGTCATGTTGAGAGAATGAATCAAGGACGTTTAACGAGAAAGTGTATTTATAAAAAGAAGAGTGACACCTGAAAGGAAAGATTTTGGATACTCATCTGAAACCTATTCCTTCTCCTATACATCCCTTACTTTCTCTTATCATATAAATTTCTTGATCTCGGTAGTATAACGATGCTAGAACAGAACGAGTTACGCTTACCCTCAAAAGGATTTGGCTTAATGGTATAATAATAAAAAATTGATACTATTTTTCATCACTGAAGTGAGTCCGAGCCCTTGAATTTTTTGTATGTAAAAAAAATTCATGACACTATTTTGCTACTTATTTTTTCAAAATTTATGCCACTACTGTCCTGTAATCTCCTTTTCCACTTTTTTTCTTGAAAATTTAATTAAATAATGTTTTTTCAGCTTACTCTAAATACGCTTCAAGGGCTGCATCAAATTTCGCAGCTGATTCAAGCCGGAAACTACACAGGAGGATTAGCATTACACACTCAGCTGGTTTCTGGACCAGATTTTAGTCAAATCGCTTCATTTATGCCCGGTATAAAAGTACTACTTCAAAGCGCTCTTCAATTAGGCGTCTACATCAGATAAAAGGCGATTCCTTAAAAAAAAAGCCAAACTATGCTTTTTCTCTTATTCTTATATGATCAGAAGCTTTTAAAATTTGGGAAAGCTTTTAGAATCGTTAAAAAGTTATTGTACAAAGTGAAATATCAATATCATATAATCAGGAGTGAAGTCATGTTTATCTTCATTAGGAGAATTGAATGGACAATATTTATAAAGAATCCACAAAAGATTTGGATTTTTTCTTAGAATCTAGGATTCCTGGGTTATCTCAAAACTATCTTTTAACAAATTTTAAAAAACTATTTTTGTTACGCTTCTGAACTGAGAAGTTCAAAGTGAATGATAAATCATCTTTATTCATCCTTATTGTCTATTTTATTGAAAGATTTATCCGCAACAGGGTGGTCCAAGAAAACGATTTTTTAAATATTTTTTAAGATCTCACCCCTTCATTTTGTGTTACTTGGTGAAAGAAATTTTTAAAGGTAGTCATCGATTCCAAAGCGTTAACAATTCAATAAGTCTAGCAATTTTCGAAAGAATTGTAAATGCTTTATAGAGGTGGGGTAAAATAATGGTATGAACAAAGAAGGGTAAAACTTTAATTTTGTTAATAAACTCACCCTCAAATTTGCTAAAAGTGACCCCTTTAGATACAATAACTCAAATTTTAAGTATCTTTTCTGAATTTTATGAAAGTGAAATGAAAATTTTAATGGCAAATTATCTACAAATTTTATTATACGAATATGGAAAAGACTGCCCCTAAATTAAACATGTTTGAGTTACAGTATCTTAAGAGGTGACTTTTAGCGAATGTGGGGTTGAATTGTTTACAAAATCAAATTTTTAGCCTTCATTCTGTTCATACAATTACTTTAAATTAAACGACTTATTGAATTTTCATAATTTTGTGGTCGATAGCTTCCTCTAAATTTTCTTTTTACCAAATAACACAAAACGAGGGTGTAAGATCTTAAAAAATCAAAAATTCTTTTTTTTGGACCACCCTAATCAGCAACGTAGAGGCATCGACTTGAAACCTGGACATTTTCCATTTACCATTTTACAACAACGAAAATGGGAAATGTATGTACGTTTATTCTTAGAGAATGTTTGCATAATCAACAAAATATGTACGTTAAAAATTAGTTTTATATGCGCGATAAGAGTGTGTAAATGAAAACCTTAAAAAAATACTTAACCCCAGCTGCATTTAATACTAAAAGTTCAATTCCTGAAAAAATTATTGCATGTTAACAACCCCAGTCCAAAAATCGAATGATTGGTAAATCTGGATTTAATATTTCTCAAATTAGATCTTTACTTTCCAAGTGCTTAAAGTTGTATATTAAAAAAAAAAGGAAAGATGTAATTATTAGCAACGCTAATATTGTCTTCTCGTATGTATTATTTATAACGGATATTTGTATAATAAACTTTTGATTACAAATTTATATAAAATATTGTTGACGCTCTCGTCTAAATAATTATGGAAGTGTTCAAGTTTAAAAAATAAATGATTTGTAAATTTTAAGTTGAAATCAGTGTCTATCTTTTCGAGAAGTGCACTGAGAAATTAATTCCGGAAAGCATTCCTGATTCTTGTGACCGATCAATTTGCATTAGCACTGAAGCATGTCGTATTGCTAAATCTTCAATTCTTCTCGGAATTGCTAAATTGTCCTTTTTCGGTACTTTTTTGTAGAAATTCATAATTTTTTATTGAAACCCTATTAAAATGATAAAAAACTAAATCTTTATTATGGGATTTTCGGTTTTCCTATTTTTCTTTAGAAAATTGTAGCTTTTCATAATTGTGTGTAGATATTTGTAATCTTCTAAAAACAAAATTCGAAGCTGCTTAATATAAAGTTTTTTAAATTCAAAATGGTTTATTTTCATTTATTCAATTACATATAATTAAATTTTAAATGTCCTTAATTTTAAACATTAATTTGAAATTATTTAATTTATAACGTTTTCGAATGATTTCAGTTCTGAGTTATTCAATTTGGAGAGCTTTTTACTCAAAACTGTTCAATTTCGAATAGTTTAAAATTCAAATTACTCAATTTTGAACACAAAACCTAGAATTGATAAATCATTATGGATTTAATTTTTTAAATTCAACAATGTATAACGATTTTGAAACCAAACCGAAATTTCATTTAAAAAATGATGAAAAAGTACAAATATAGCTTTAGCAAATTTTCGTTATTTCTTCTGGAAATTCATAATTTTCTACGAAAACTACTGAGTTTATTTCAACAAAAACTATAGTGAATTTCTACAAAAACAACCTAGTTAGGGATTTTAATGGTCGGAATTGGTGATTTATATTTTTTATGGAATTCAATAGTAAGTAAAATTATAAATGCCCTCTGTTTTAAACAAATATCAAAAAAATGGGTTTGACCTTTTTCACTCTTTTTTTTGATTTTTCTCGAGAAGGGTTGTTTCAATGAAAAAGATTAATTCAACAGAAAGATGTCTATCATAGAGATCTGCAACTTTTGCTCAAACAATTTTTCAGTATAACTTATAATTTTTTAATCAGTAAAAAAAACATGTTTTTTGGAGTTTTCTAGGCAATTTTGGCATAATTCATCATAAAAACTTTTTTTGATCGAAACCAAATTTACACAGTTGCTTTTTAGGTAAAAAGGATAAGAATAGGGCCCAGAGTCTTTCATTTTCTAAAATTAGTATTTTACGCCACGCCCTAGGTTAGATAAATCTTGAAATTCAAGAGAATCGAAATTGAAAAGTATGAATTAACAACTTGAATTTTACGAAAGCCTTTAAATTTTACAACTCTTAAATATATTGAAAAAATAATTTGAGCCTTTAATAGACCAATCGGTACACTTTAATTTTGCACTGACTGTAACGAAAGCATGAAATTTGGCGTGAAGATTCCTTTTGGCATTAGATAACTTTTTTGACCGAGTGCCAAAAATTAAAAAAAAAAAAAATTCTATGAAAAAAAATTGTGGCAATTTTTTTTTATGCTGTATTTTTGTAGTAATTGAGTTATGTATTTAATTTTTCTTTTTTTATTCTGGTGAGGGATTTCACAGGCTTTTCAAGTCCGCAGGAAAACTTAAAAAATGTTGAAACTTAATAATGTGGCGCCGATTCTCTGGAAATAAAAGTGTATCATTTTTTTCAAAAAATACGAGAGACACGAATAAATGTTACATATCAAAGTTGTTCTTACTTGCTTACTTTATGCATATCTTCTAAAGGTAAACAACTATGTTGTGTACACTTTTTTCGTATATCGCGTGGGTGAATTCATTTCAAATCGGACAGGTGAATACAGGTGAAGACAGGTTCAATAGGATGGTTCGAAAAATCGAATTTTGATTTTTGGTGATTAATTTGGTGAACATCAATCCATGCTCCCGGACTTTTGAGATTTACAAGGAGTAAAGCTCATTTTTTCGAAAAAATGGATAAAAGAAGCACTTGTTAATTACTTTTTGTAAATTAAAGTTTAATCACTTCCTAAGTAATGTTCAAGAAATAATTCCCACTCAATAACTTTTAATTTCTACCCTCCTGAACCACTTGAAGTGTGCTCGGAAAACGCTAATTTTAAAAGCCTGGGGGCACAAGTTAATGTTACCAATGTGAAAAAATAGGGATTTTCTTTTTCCGGAAAGCGAACAAATTGGGGGGGGGGGAGGTTCGATCACCAAAAATAAAAATTTCTGCAGGTATAAATTTTGACCATTCTAGTGCTCAAGTCACACAATATTTCGGGACAAAATGTTGTTTTTCAAGGGATTTTAGACGACAGTTTATCAAAAATATGTGGACATTTTCTTTAAAGTATTGCAGTACTTAAAATAATATAGATATTTGACATTTTCTTTTTGTTTCTATCGAATCTTGTCATTCTCTTTCGAAAGCTGCTGGCAAAATAAAAAAATGGAGAAAATGTTGGCAGTTTTTCTGAAAATGTTAAACCTCATTTTTCTTCATTCATATTTTAGCGAAAATTGAAAAAAACGCAAGATAGAGAAAAGCATCCACAGAATTTTTTTATAGCTTTTCGAGAGGATCAGCTTTACTATTTTCACTTTTTTCTTATCTGGTCTTCATTTTCTAAGAACTGTTCAAATACTTATAACTTTGGCAAAAAATTCTTTTATTAAGTTGGTGAAATACGATTCGTCTAAAATCCTCAATGTTTCTCAATTCTGTGACTTGAGCATGCATAGTCCCTCCGATTTGAACCTTTGATTTTTCAAATTTTAACACGGTGGGCTTCAGTGGAACTCAACCGAAAAGGTGTTGCTCCTCCCGGTTTTTTTTCACATTCCTGTAATACGTCACGCTAATTTTGTGACCAAAATGAAAAAAAATCGTTGAAGCCGTTTTGGAAGAAACTCGTTTTTTAATTTTGTTTGGTGGTCTATTAAGTACAGTTTTTTAGAAATAACACTGAAGTGGTGGATGATTAGCATAAACTCTTTATTTTGGCACCTAAAAAAAGGCCTCTAAATGTTAAACATCTTGCGATGACTGATTCCCTTTAAAATGTTTTAAAATATATGAAAAACGTTGAAAAATTCAGTTTATTAAAAATTGCTCTTTCCGGTGTAACCTAATTCAGGCATGTTGTACGAAAATTAAAGGACCTAGAATTCCCTGCAAAACTAAAAGAAATAGAACCTTACGCCTCCAACAGTTTCAGCGATATAGCCATCAAAACTTATTTTTTATCAAAAAATTTAATTAAAAAAATGTTTCATTTTAGTTTTCCTAAAATAACTCATTTCCTATGCATTATGACGGAATGAAAAACCCGAGTGTTTGATCCTCGAAACGTTATTGTATGGAAAATTTGTCTTTCGGGAAAACAAACCGAGGCCAAAAAAAATTTTGAAATCGGTTAATATTTGACCCTTACGCATCGAGGTCAAAGTTTCGAATTTTATGACCAGTTTTTGCAAGTTTCGTATATTTTCTTAAGATTGTTCATATTTCACTGTCCGAGATCAGGAAATAATATTTGTGCACATAAATACGTATGAAAGCATTAATGTACTTGTATAATATATTATATTATATCATTTTATAATTATATATAAACGCAAAATTCAATTAGGCTGGACACCCAAAACTCAGAGCAGATGTCGCCACTCCTTTCGACTCCGTAGGATGCTCGTTTTCTATAATTCTGTATTGTTAATGGCGTTCAGCTATTAGCGCATGCGTGAAAAAATAGCCTCTAATGCGCATGTACGAAATATCAGGAATTGCTGGTCGCCATGAATAATAGAAAATGCTAGAAAACATGCACCCTACGGCGCCAAAAGCAGCAGCGACATCTGCTCTGAGTTTTGGGTGTTCAGCCTAATTCCTTAGGCGTGCAGCTCTTGGCTCGGTTCCATGATCCGAATTGAAAGCGGCTGTGCCAAGAGCTTCACACCAAGGGCCGAACTTACCACTAGGCTGAATAGGCTGTAGCCTAGGGCGGCAAATTTTTGGGTGGCGCCATTTAGGGGACGAAAAATTCTTAGAACTTAACGACAGAATAAATTATAATTTGGAAATCAAATGTTTAGGGGGGAAAAAATT
>JAUMHM010000088.1:18418339-18434660 GCA_032362435.1 Melikaiella ostensackeni | reverse complement strand
TAATAAATTTAAGTTGTGTTTTAAAACAATATGGTTTTATTCCTAACTTCGCATAAAAAAAAAACGTTAGCGCATAACACTGGCGACCTCTAAATATTTTTTTAAAAGTTTCTAAAGGTTAGAGACATCTTTTTTCATCAAATACAAGAAAATAAGGGAGTGAGACCGCAAAAATGCAAATTCTTCTATTTTGCAGCACCCTAGATATCAATATTAATATTATTAAAAATAAAAAAACCTTGTAATCTTTGAGGAAAAAACAACTGCTGGCAAATCGAAGATGAGAGCATAAATTGTTTGGTTCTTGAGCTAGTCTTGCTAAACATTCGTGGTGTAAACCCTTATAAATTGTTAAATCCGTTAAAAATAAATTCAGCCAGGGATCGAGTCGAAATTGCGAACTGAGTTTTAAGGTTTCTCTTTTCAAATATTCACTTCCATGTAGCAAATCCCATAATCTTACTCCCAATGCGAGTCCACTTCCATTATACTCTCCGTCACTGGTGATCGCTATGCTCATGGTCTCATCTCGTCTTCTTTTTTTCAACTTCGGCTCTGCAAACAAATTAAATTCTATAAATCCTAAAACAAACTCTTAACTTGGATGAAAAAATGTATGGAAATTCCATACTTGAAAAGTTGAAAAGATTTCTAAGCATTTTGAAAGAATTAAAAGATTTCTGATTTGGAATAGGGAATTCTGGAAAAAAAATATAATTCTGAGTTGGAACATCAGATAACTTTTGGTCATAAGAATTACAATTCTGATTTGGAACAGAGAATTTTGTAAAAGAATTTTAATTCTGAATTTGAACAGGGATTTTTCTTAAATGCCCTTCTTCTAAACCAGCATTAAAATTAATTTCCAAAATTCCCGTTCCATGTCAAGAATTCTCTGTTCCAAGTCAAATAATAATTCGTTACGAAAATTTTTTGTCTCAAAGTCTAAATTGTAATTCTTTACGGAAATTCCCAGTTCTATTTTAGAATTATAATTCTTCACGAAATTCCCTGTCCCGAAGCAAAAATTATAATTTTTCATGGAAATTCTATGTCTTAAACTCAAAATTATATTTCTTTACTGAAATTTCCCGCCCCAAACTCGAAATTATAATTCTTTCCTGAAATTCTCTGTCCTAAACTCAAAATTATAATTCTTCACGAAATTCCCTGTCCCAAAGTAAAAAATATAACTCTTTGCGGCAATTCCTTGTCCTAAACTCAAAATTATATTTCCTTACTTCAATTTCCCGTCTCAAACTCGAAATTATATTTCTTTACTAAAATTTCCTGTCCCAAAGTAAAAATTATGATCCTCCACGGAAATTCCCTGTCCTAAACTCAAAATTATATTTCTTACCTGAAATTTCATGTCGCAATTTAAAATTGTAATTTTTTTCCAAAATTTCCTGTTCTAATCCAGGATAATTGTAAATCTTTACGAGAATTTTTTTTTATATTTCAATTATTTATTTCCTGCTCCAAATCAGAATTATAAATCTTCTTGAAAATTCCCCGTCTTAAAGTCGAAATTATAATTCTTTACTGAAATCCCCTGTCCCAACTCAGAATCATAATTCTTTTTGAAAATTCACAGTTTCAACTCAAGCCTAGAGTAATAAAATATATGAAACCAGATTCAATTTGCATATTAGTAAATTCGAGAGAAAAATCCCGGACACTATGTCAAATTCCCGGTCATTTCCCGGTTCTTTGTCGGTGAACGAAATTCCCGGTCATTCCCCGGTTTTTCCGATTTCCCGGTCAAGTAGATGCCGTGAGATCCATAAAATCCTTTGCGATCCACAGAAACCGTTCTTAATTCCTCGAAATCCCTAAAATTCTATCGGTATCTCTTGAAACCCTGTAAAATTTTTAAAATGTGTAAAATTTGATTAAACTCCTTAAAGTCCTTTAAAATCTTATAAGATCCCAAAAAGAATTAAGATTCTATCTCAAATTATACTAGGTACTTTCTTCATTTTCTTGAAATCCTTTACAATCCTTTGAAATTTGAAAAGTTAGATGAAGTAAAGGAATTTAAATATCTCGGTTTTATCATACAGAATGGGGAATATGAAACGCATATTGGGGAAGGGTTTATGAAAGCAGCGGGGGTAATGAAACAGATGAAAACACATATGAAAAAGAAGTTTTAAAAAAGATAGAAATAGGTGAATGAGATTGTTTGATACGCTGTCATGGCCGGTATTAGGCTATAGTGCAGAGCTATTGGGATCCAAGGAGAGGCAGGAGATAGAGAAGTTGCAAGAGAGATATATTAGAAGGACGTTAGGATCAGACTGCAGAACTTCGGGTTATATGGTAAAAGAAGAGGCTCAGTGGGATAAAGTAAGAATAAGGGCGGGAAAGAAGGCGTGGAAAATCGACCAGAAACTGGGGGGGGGGGGGAAGTGAGGGGAATTAGCGAAAAAGTGTTATAAGAGGCGGAAGAAAGAGGAAAGAGGGCCGTAGAGTTGACGCGATGGGAAGAAGAAGGGAGTTTTTTGGTGATCGAGGGATAGGAGAAGAAGGAAATTTAGACAATAAGGAATCGGAAAAGAGGTAGAGAAAGGCAGGTAATATATTGGTGGGAATGATATTAGAATCAAGATACATCAAATGGTATAAGGTGATAAAAAGAGAAGGATTGCTAAAATATCTGACAAGGAGGGGGGGAGGAGATGAACAAGAATAGCTAAAT
Source organism: Melikaiella ostensackeni (assembly GCA_032362435.1). Lineage (NCBI taxonomy): Eukaryota > Metazoa > Arthropoda > Insecta > Hymenoptera > Cynipidae > Melikaiella > Melikaiella ostensackeni. Next base: position 18,431,956 of record JAUMHM010000088.1, on the reverse strand, counting down.
GAATCCTGGGAAATAAAGTTAGAGAAGCAATGTATCGGGAGAAGGATGAGAAGAGAAAATGCAGGGTATGTGAATGGGTAGAGGAGACATTGAAGGATGTATGGCATGGTTGTATGAGAGGAAAGGAGAAGAGGGGAGGACGACAAGAGAATGTTTAGAAAATTTTAGGGCAGATGGATTGTAAAAAGAATGGATGAAGAAGATAGAAAACGGTAGAGGAGTCAAAAGAGAAAAATGAGGGTAAACCCTAAGGAGACACCTTATAAATAAAGAAGAAGAAGAATTAATACACGTTCCCTTACCAGAAGCAGATAAATTCGGTTCCCCAAAGGCCTCAACGAGACAAAAAACAGTTTCTCCTCCACTGATCAATGCCGAATGTTCATTCCATATCCTCAATAAAACGACAATTGTACAAACAAGTAACTGTCTAACTACAAGTTCTTCGCACATTCCTGCGCCATGTGTCAAAGCATACTGATGTAATTTTTCAGAATATAAATCTCGGTTCCATGGTGTGGAAAAAAAGGCACTCAGTTCCCATCCTAACTTTTTTCCAATTAATTCTACGACTTGGAAGAGTCTGTCCCAAGGTTGTAGAATTTGAGCGTCCTGCGGCTGTTGTATATAAGCTAAATAAAATTCTATAGCTTTATAAAGTAATCGGAGACTTAGGCGAGGATTTAATTCAACGGGAGCTGCACCAAGTAGTGGTAAAGCATCGCAGGCTAATAATCGACGAAAACCGTTCACTGCTCTTCCAGGGTGACTGTGTTTCTCTGCTGTTAATAAAGTTTCGACCAGTCGAGGCTGAAATTGTTTTTAAAAATTATTTATTATTATATTGTGTACAAAAGTATTAAATTTATTTGAAACACTGTTTTACAATTCCTTAAAAAAAATATTATAGGAAATTCAGGGGGAACACAGTCCATCTTCTTTTTTTTACCTAATCCCTTTATCTCCTCGTTAAATTAAAAAAATCCTCTGAAATACCAAAAATACATACCTCAAATCGAGAATTCGGACCTTTTTTCCATTTTTTCACAAATTTTCGATCGAGGGGTTAATTACTCGAATTTCTGGTGTAAACTCGATTGCGAGATTGCAAGATTTCATGGGATTGCAGAAGATTGCATATATGTGACTGAAAAATATTGCATGAGATCGAAAGAGATATCACAGATTTCAAATATTTCAATGATTTCACAAAAATTTCAATGAATTGACGAAGGCTTGTACACCAGATTTCAAGAGTGATAAGCCCATCATCAACCTTTGAGGGTACAAGATGTGTTTGATTTTCAACTATTCTTCAAATCAACAAAATTAGCAAATAAATCGTTTAGGAAATACTTGAAATCGGTATCATTAAAGAGAGGATTTTTGTTAATGATTCTTGAGAAAATGAAACGAAATTTCGAGAAAGAAAATGTGACAAAAGGTCAGAATTCTCAATTTTAGGTATTTTAGGGGATTTTTTAAATTTAAGGAGGAAAAAACAGGAAAAGGGGAAAAGGGGTATTAGGTGAAAAAGGGGACGGACTGTGATCCTTGTTTTTCTAGAATAAGTTTTCATAAGGGAGGATAATCAGAGCAAAAAAATTGTTCTTACACCATGAGAGGCGATTGTTTGGGGAAATCTTCTCAAAAGTAAGAGAAGAAGTTTGCAATGTTCCATTGTATCTTCGCTGTGATCTGCTGTCATAATTAGAAGGCGATGTTGCAAATCCTGAGGAATATGCTGGAACATTTGGCAGAGTAATTCGGATTCTGGGTCATTTTGTTCTGAACGTAAGCATGCTGTCACCGTTTCGATTTCCTTCCAGATATCGCGGTCGTCAGGAAAATTTTGAAAGCTGTGAATAAATATTAATATATTTTAATATTGAACATATAAAAGAAAACATTTTTGAAATCAAATTTTATACTAAAAATCAGCACAGCACAGCTCAATCAAAAATTAATAAATATATAAAGCATTCAATAAGTGGATAAAGTGTACCCTACTCTCATCCAATTTTGATGAATATTTTACAGTTTTCAAGGAGAATATCTATTTGTTTTTTTTTCGTTTCCTAGATTAGAAATTATAAACTTTTCATTTTCAGAGGATACCCAAATGTTACGTAAATAAAATAACAAAATTTTACAAGAAATCTATTTAAAAAATCTTTATATAAGCTTCGTCCGAATACTTCAAAAACATTGGAAACACTCAAAAAGGGTGGCCACTAAAATGGACAAAAAAAACATTTCCAGTCCCTAAAACTAAAAACTTAAAGATTTGAAAGCTGACATTTTTTTCAATTTTGAAATTCAGCTATTTCGATTACGTTTAACTATAAGGATTTCAACATCACGTATTTTATCAAATCAGAGGCTTTTAACATTAATCAATTTACACGTGAAACGTTTTAGATTGAACAAATTACAATTAAGAGACTTAAGTGCTAACGTTTTCAAATTCAACTTTCGAAAAATGAATACTTTTAAATTTAAGGCATAAAAAATAAAACATATTTCAAATTCGGCATTCAAAACTGCACAAGTTAAAATTTGAAAAATACTAATTTTTATCAAATTGTGATTTACACTGTTCAAAATTTTAAAAACTATTCCGAAAAAAATTATAAATCAAAAAAACACTCCCTTCTAACTCAATAAAAATGTTCAGAATAAAAAATGTCCCTTTTCCAATTGTCGTCTAAATTATTAAAATTAAGATTTCAATTTTAATTATTTAGAACTACGCGGATTTGTCAGAATGATAGCATGTATTTTTTAGAAGACAAAGATATTATCAGATTTTCTATCTCAAATTAGATGAATAAAAAAATTAATGCTGCAGTACTTACATTTCACTGAAACATTTTGCAGCCTCCTTAACATTCTTGGCGAGTTTTTCTACTCGGTATGCTTCAAACTAAAACCAAACATAATTATCGAGTATAAGAAAGGTTAAATAATTGCTTGAAATTATAAAAGAAAGAGTAAACTTTGAAAGAATGAACTTTAAGGATAGGACTCAAGCTCTAATCTCAAAAAACACAATCTGCTTTAAAGCGTTATTAAATACGTTCGAAAATATGAATTTGAATTTTTTTTTCATTAAAGACTTCAAAGATTTGAGGAGAGTTTACAAGATTTGAAATACTTCAAAAGATTTTAAATATTTCTCAAAGATTTTAAAGATTTCAAGAATTTCATAAAGATTTCAAAAGGTTTCATAAAATCTGACAAAGATTTTTAAAGATTTTAAAACATTTTAAAGGTTTTAAAAGATTTCAAAACATTTCACAAACATTTCAAAAAATTTTCAAATGTCTTTCGTTTGGAAATATAGACGCTTCAAGTTTTAATAGAATTTTTAACGGGAATGTTTAGTTATATTTTGCTAAATATTTCATATTAATGGAAAAACCAAATTAAAAAGCTTTAAAATTTGAAACCATTAGAGGTAACTATTAAAAATGTAAAGAAAACTTTAGTTTAAAATTTGGAAGTATTAAAATTTGAAGTCTTTTTAAACCTATAAGCTTCAAATTTTCTAGCCGATAAATTTTTTAATCTCTTAATGGAAAAAAAATTTAATGCGCTTCAAATTTTCTAAATCATCAAAATAACAATCTCTAATCATTTCACAAAAAATCATAAAATTTCACAAACATTTCAAATGATTTTGAAGACTTTGCAAAGATTCAAAGGAATTCAAAAGATTTGAAAGATTTCACCAAAATTTCAAAAGATTTGAAACATTTCAAAAAAAGTCGAATGTCAACTGTTCAAAATTTTAAGAAAACTTAGTTTAAAGTTTGAAAGTGTTAAAATTTGAAGTCTTTTTAAAACTATAAGCTTCAAATTTTTAAGCCGATAAATTTCAAATTTTAAATTGAAGAAGAACCTTACTGCGCATCAAATTCTCGGAATCATCAAAATAATAATTTAAGCTTTTACCGAATCAAAAACTATTTAATGCTACGGTATTTATTAAGTAAAATTATAGGCAATTGAATTTTGAGGTTATAGCTTGAGTACAACTAATAAATGTTTTAGTTCGCAAATCCGAAGACTTATAAAATACACAGCAAACTTTAATATAAAAACAAGTAAACTTACTTGCACTTTAACACTATGCGGAAATAAAGATTTGGCAGTAATTAACCATGATTTAGCAGCATAAATATCAGTTGCTAAGGCTTCTTTAGCCCTAAGAATTAAATAATCTTCTTTTGACAACTGCTTCTCAGAAGATGCTGCTTTTTCCAACATAATGTAGTCGAATTAATAAAAATAGCATGTATTTAATGCTAAATTATGAAACAGTAAAATTCTAGTCACTCTGGTTTAAATAACCACTCCAAAAAAAGTTAACGTCAAGATGTCAACAGGAAAATAACCTAACTTTTGTGAAATCTGTTTTATCGATCAAAACCACCGAAATAAAAAATTAAAAGGTTAAACAATTGTTTATAAATTTAGAAGTTATTTATAAATTTTAAAATTATGCCCATTTTTCGTTACTAATTTCTAATAATAAATTAGAACGATTTTAAGACAAAATAATTCGGGGTGTTTAAAGTTACGCGAAAATTCAAATCGGATAAAAGAAAAATTGCTTCTTTATACAAATTGATAATAAAATTATTTAGCTTATTCATAAAACAAAGTAAAAGTGTCAGACATGCAATTCGAGAAAAAAATTTAATATTTTAAGTACTGGTCAGTTTTTCTTGCGTAGTTCTGAATTTCACAAATAATAACATTATTGTCTACTCAAAGAATGTTTCAAAGCATAAGTTCTCAATTTTTTCCATCTTTTATGTCAAAAAATATCAAATGCCACACAAAAGCTACCGGTTATAGGAATAAGTAAATCTTAAAACCCATAATACGCACCCATAATACCGAAACATAACCTCAAGTTTAGGATACAATTTTTGATCGCTTCGGTTTAATTGATTCATTACTCATCCAAAAAGTACCATTTGATTATTTTTAGTATAAAAAATAGAAAAAAAATATGAAAACGCGTACTTTGAAACGTTCTTTCAGTAGACAATAATGTTTTATTTGTGAAATTCATAACTACGCAAGAAAAACTGCCCAATGCTTAAAATATCAATTCTTCTCTTTTCAAACTGAATAACTTACACTTTTAACTTCAATTATGAATATAATATAACCTTTTCTTATTAATTTGTAATAAAAAAATCAATTTTTCATTTATCCAATTTGAATTTTTGCGGAACTTAGACTAGATCAGCTAGCGCTACCTGACGACTGGTGAACTCCGGTATTGAGGGAATACTAAGATGGCCGTACGCTGAGGGTCAAACGATAACATCAATTGCATGCGACGCAACTTTACTTTTCAAATAACTTGGAAAGAAATGATTGTACATCATAAGTGTAACGAAAGAATATTTTTTTATTTTCCAAAAGCTATTTAATTAGATGATGAAATCTATGATTCCTATAGCAAGGATTTTATTTTTTAATTGGATATCTTCTGGCAAATAAAAAATAATATCTAAGTATACTAATGGTGAAATATCATTCTTTTCAAGTAATTGAAAAAATCAAGTCTCGTCCTATGCAATTGGAATTATTGTTTGGCCCTCAGTGCCCTCAGCGTTCAGTCATATTCAATTTCCGCCTATCCTGAAATACTTTATACTGAAACTTTTAAAAAAAAATCGTTATTAATAATTAACCTAATTTCATTAATTTTGAATTTAAAATTACATTAAATTAAATTTTAATTTAAAATACCTACAGGTAAACTATTAGGTATTTCAGGCTGGGTGAGGGAAATCTGAGATGTCTGAGCGCTGAGGGCCAAACAATAATACCAATTGCATAGGACGATTTTATTATTCAGCTTAATACCTTTGGGAAATAAATGATGATAAATCTTTTTTTTTTCAAGTTATTAGTAAAATAAAGTTTCGTCCCATACAATTTGTATTATTGCTTGGCCCTCGGCGTGCGGCCATCTTGTCAGATGACGTCATAACGTGAAATACTCAAATACCTTTCAAAGATATAAACGGATAGAGTTCTTAAATGCTCTAGAATTTATGTTGAGCAAATGCTCTCGAGCATATGCTCAGCATTTAGACTCAAACAGAGCATTTATAGAGCACTGAAGAGAATTTAAAGCATTTATTGTTTAGGCAAATATATATCATGATTAATACAAATGTTTTTCACCAGCACGCTCTAGAGTAAATTAAATAACACATACTTGTTTCAAATTATTTACTGTTTAATGCAAAAAATATTTTTTCTATTACTTAACTTCTTTGACTATTTGAATTTAGCGCCCTTTCTAATTTGAGGCGATACATTTTCCCGGGAAGCTTAAATTATGTAATTATTATCTGAGTATTTTTTGATAAATTTAGCTATTTTAGCGATAAAAATTTAAAACAAAACATAAAATGTAAAGAGGAAGACATTCTTTCTATGAAAATTAATAAAAATAGAAGATACTATCTTTTAAATCTTAATTCAAAATGCTCATAAATTCTCATTAAATTCTCAAAGCACATTAAGGTCGAGCAAATTCTCGAGCATATTCTCATGCTCGTGAGAATTTTTCCGAGCACTTAAACTCTTTAGAACACTATTAACGGATATTATTCTTCGTACCCAATCAAGTAATCAGGGTTGGGAACGTAATTTTCTCTAGGTAATTTACCTGCTTTACGACAGTAATTTCCCACGCATTTTACCCCTTTAGTTTTCTACGAGATGTAAATTACCGGCAAGATAACCTAACTCTCGCAACTGAGCAACCCTGTAGCTAATCTACGGGTCTACGGGTAAGTTGCTTTTTTTCACCACCAGTTTCGCAATTGTCTGCGAGAGAGGGCGCCATAATGCCGAATTGAAAATAACGGCAGAGTTTTTTTCGAAATTGTTGTTGACGGTCTTAACAAAGATCCTTATTTTATTTAAAAGGAAAAAAAACAATTACTGATAATTTCGTCGTAATTGTTTTTGTTCAAGGCCATTGTTTATAGTGGTTATGTGAATTTTTTGACAAAATAGCGAAAAAATAACAACAATAGTAATGATCCTAAGGCTGTATGCTAATTTTGGTCGAAGTGACAACGGTGAAAAAGGTAGGATTCTAACATTTTTACCATTGTTATTATTTATTTATAGGTTATGAATACATGCAGGTCAGGACCTGTTTTCGGCGAGTTAAACTGACGTCCGTAAATTCAATTTTTTACCAGACTTTGAAAGATACTTCCTTAATAATGTTATTAACATCAGGAAAACAGTTTTACAAATGATAAAAACGATGTTGTTTTGTTGTTTTCAGATTAAACAATAATTTTCATAAACATTTGAGAGGGAGCAAGGATTTGAAAATAACTTTCAATTGTTTAAGTGCATAAACTTGGCCACTGTCTACATTAAAAAAAAAAAAAATTTATTGGTCAAGCCCTTACTTTGAAATGCTTATGAGAATGATTGTTTAATCTTAAAGTAACAAAACATCATTTTCTGAATTTCAAAAAATGTCCACTTTTTAATCGTTTTGAAAGTTTTTTTTGAATGAAAGAGCATTAAATTCCTAAAAAACGTACGTAGCGAAATTTTTCATTCACTTCACTTTTTGCAATTTTTTTTAATAACAAAATTACAAAAAAACTGCATTTTGAAGAACAATATTTTTTTCCTCAGCTCTTAACCCTTATACAGGTACATATATTTGCAATAAATTTTAATCACAACCTCAGCATGCAAAAAAGTAAATAATTTGTTTATTGTACAATTTCATTGTTATAAAGAAATTTTTTGAACAAATAAACAATTTTTATCCTTTTTTCACGAGGAAAATGCATTGCCATCTAATATGTATCAAGATAGCTTCTCAAACTTACTAAACTATAGAAAATTTTTAACACTTAACATTTTGCTTTCGTTATCAATAATTTAAGTTAACAAATAGAACAATTTCATCCAGACATTTTTTTTACATCTTATCTGTATCAAAATAGCTTACTAGATTTATTAAACTGAAGAGCATTGTTAACACTTAAATTTAGCTTTATTATTAATAATTTGAGGTAACAAATAGACAATTTTTATCCTTTTTTCATGGAAAAAAATTCTTCGCCACCTATTGAGGTGTATCAAAGTATCTTATAAGACTTACTAAGCGAAAAAATATTGTCAAAACTTGAGATTTAGCTGTGTTATAAATAATTTTAAAAAACAAATAAACAATTTGCAACCTTTTTTTGCGGCAAAATGCTTTGACTTCTGATATGTATAGAAGTAGCTTTTTAGACATAATTGAATCTAGAAAATTGTTAAACCTTAAAATTTAGGTGTGTTATAAGTAATTTTAGGTAACCAATAGAAAATTTGCATCCTTTTTTCTCAGAAAAAAATTGTTTTGCATCTTATACGTATCGAAATAGCTTATCAAAATGATCAGGATCTAGAAAATTCTAGATTTTAGTAAGTCTAATGAACTTTTTGCAAGGCTATATACAAATTTTCCATTTATTATCTTAAATTATGTTTAACAAACCTAAATGTTGAGTTTTAACAATTTTCTGGAGTTTATTAAGTCTGATAAGCAATTGCGATACATGTAAGATTGAAAAGAATTTTTTTCCGCGGAAAAACGATAAAATAGACTGCCATCAAATAATATTTGTTATTGTTCTAAACAATGCTTATAAATAAAATTCACTTATTTGGCCTTTTTATGCGTAGGAAATTATTCCTTTCCGTGGAATCATTTCTTTTCATCTAAAGAATGAAAACTGTATTATACAATAGGCTTCCATCCAAGAACATTGTTTATTGTTATAAACAAATGCACATATAATGTGGTCACTTGTTTGACTGTCAAGGTTGCAGCTATGTAGAACGTTACTTTTTTCAGCTTTTATTTTATTTTTACTTTTTTTTGGCTTTTATTTTATTTTACTTTTTTTGTACTCCTTAAAATTTCAAGATCAAAAAAAAAGAAAAAAATATGTAGCTATCAGAAGGTGCGAAAAATCTTCTTAGGCTCAAATATTGACGTGGAATAAGTTTTCCTGGCAATATAACGAGTGGCAGTGAAGTCTAATAAGTGAATTTATTTATAAAAATTGTTCATAACAATGGAAAATTTTGGATGGCAGTATATTATTTTTAAGTTTTATTCTTCAGATAAAAAGAAATGATTCCGCAGAAAAACAATTTTCAATACATAGAAATGAACAATTAATTAATTAATTTACAAACATTGTTTATAACAACGATAATTTTTGTCGGGTGTTAGTCTATTGTGTACAAGTTTCATTTCTTCAGATGAAAAGAAATGATTCTGCAGAAAATAAAAATGATCTATGCTTAGAAATGCCAGATAAGTGAGTTTGTTTATAAAAGTTGTTCAAACTATTGATTGTTGTTTGGTTCTCGATCGAAATTGAACATTACCAGATACCAGTTATACGCATTAAATTGTTTATAACAATTAAAGAAATCCAGGAACTTCATCTGCAATTTAAGTATCTATTCAGCGAAAGTAAATTTACTAATTCTTCCTCTTTTTGAGAAAATATCAATAAATGGGGCTAAGTAAATAGCGCAAATGTAACACATTGTATTTTCAAGTTAAATAACAAATTACTACAATTTTTTTGTTATTTGACAACAAAGTTTAAACTTCTTTTGGCATAATTTTTTAGTGATACCATTTCTCTTAAGGCTTTCAGATTCATTAAAACTGGACATCAATCAATGCAATATTAACTAAGAAAAAAATCCGGAGGGTTAGAGTAAGAAAGAAAATTGTTTATAATGTTATAAACAAACTAATGAACAAAAGTCATTTTTTCGTGATTGGCAATGATTAGCTGTTTTAAGTCCATTTTTTTTTGTATGAAATATGACAGATATTAATGTGAAATTACAATAAGCTAAAAATAGTTGCTGTTCAGAAATTATTTAAACAATTTTTATAAACAAATGTACATTTTGACCATTTTATCATGATATAGGCTTAATTTTTTGCGGGATTAACTAGAAATGTCTTAATAAAATACTCCTTGCTGTCATATTTCTTATCGTGACAAAAATTTTTATTATATAAATAATTTTTATAAACAAATGCACATTTTGACAATTTTTTCATGAGTAGGCTTTATTTTTTTTTGCAGAATCAACTCGAAATGTTTTGACAAAGAATCTCCGATGACACATTTTTCATAGTGACAAAAACTGTTAATTATATGAACAATTTTTATAAACAAAAGCACATTTCGACCATTTTGTCATGAATAGTCTCAATTTTTATTTCACAGAATCAACTCAAAATATGATTTCGAAGACTCTATGCTATAATATTTTTCATAGTGAAAAGAAATGTCAATAATATAAACAATTTTCATAAACAAATAGACATTTCGATCATTTCATCATGAATAGGCTTATTTTTTTTGCAGAATCAACTCGGAATGTCTTGCCAAAGACTCCTTGCTGTCTTATCTGTCATTGTAACAAAAATGGTTAATTATATAAACAATTTTTATAAACAAATACACATTTTGACCATTTATCATGAATAGGCTTGATTTTTTGCGGAATCAACTAAGAATGTCTTGCCAATACTCCTTGCTGTCAAATTTTTTAAATTGATAGAAGTTGTTAATTCTTCAAACGACAATTAAGCTTATTCATAAAAAATGGTCCAAATGTGTATTTGTTCATATAAATTGTTTATATAATTAACCATTTTTGTCAATTTGAAAAATATGATAGCAAGGAGTCTTTGGTAAGACATTTCGAGTTAATCCCACAAAAAATGTAGCCTATTCCTGAAAAAAATGATCAAATGTGCATTTGTTTACGAAAATTGTTTAAATAATTTCTGAGTAGCAGCTATTCCTAACTAATTATAATCGCACATTAATATCTGTCATTTTTCATGCAAAAGCCATGGGTTTTAAATAGCTAATCACTGCGAATCACGCAAAAATTACTTTTGCTCATCAGCTTGTTTATAACATTATGAAAAATTCTTTTTCTTATTCTAACCCACTGAAAATTATTTTTACTTAGTTACTACATTGATTTATGGCCTGTTTATGAATTTGTAGGTCCAAAAAGATGCTTTTTTCCCCATTGGGCGCCGCACGAGATGAATCCTTACCGAATCAAGGAAAATTATAGATAAAGTGTAAAAAAATGGTTTTGTCCTTGAAAATCTTTGTTGAGTTTGTCATTTTTGATACAAAAAATGGTTTATTTATTACCACGAACGTTTATATTTTACCTTTAATGTGACATGTTTTTATATAGATTCTTACGTGTCCAATCAAAATCCGACATGTAAACTAATATAGGTCAAAATTGAAATTGGCGGATCCAATATGGCGGACCAAAATGGTGAAAACAAAACCGGTTTGACTAAAAATTGCTACTCGGGGGTTTTTCGAGTGACGATTTCAAATCTAAAATCAAAATTCCAAATGGCGGATCCAATATGGTGGACAAAAATTGGAAAGCAAAACCGATTTGACTAACACTTGGTACTCACGGGTTTTTCGGATCGCTGATTTCTAGTCCAAAGTCATAATTCCAAATGGCGGGTCCAATATGGCGAACCGAAGTCTGCCATTTTGATTCTGATATTTTAAATTTGGATTTGAAATCAGCGACCCGAAAACCTCCGAGTAGCAAGTAGCGGCTCGCTTCAGCTTCATACCTAAAGACTAATTTAATAAAGAAAATCATAAATTTGATAAGAAATTTCTAGAGAAACAAAAGCATTGGGTTTTTCGAATTATCTGGGCGAAATGGAGCTGCTCTTTTATATCCTATATAAACTTGAGTGGTTCCATTTATAAAGATATAACCGCGAGCACTCTATGAGCAAAAGCCGCTTATTTCTTACGTAGACGCCTAGCCATCACTTCTTCACTTGCGAAAGCTCCTAAGTGGTTATGGCGCTTTGGCTTTGTATCCTGTGGCTTTCCGGGTTCTTATAAAGCACCGGAAATAAAGCTCCATCAGCGCTCCTCTTGATTCATGTGACAAGAATATAAAGCAAAGAATTGAGACCCCTGAATCTTTTTATTATTATCTATTACATACAAACGTTGTTAGACTAAATCATAAAAAAATCCAAAAAATGTCTGGTTTAGTTCATCAGAATTCTGGCGAAAACAACTAGAATTCTGTTAACTTAACCAGAGATTTTATTAGTGAAACTGTCTCACAATATATGATATAATACGTAAAAACTAAAGTGGCATATTATAGTAATAAACTAGCAGGAAATGCACGCGCGCGTTCACGTGCCTGGATTTTTATTTTCTAATACTAAAAACAAACAAATTAAACATCCTTATTAAGAAATTTTTAAGTATTAAGGTTTTTTATTTTTCTGATAGGAGTTAAATAATTTAATCAATTATTATGTCTAACAGATGTACATCAAGTAAATAATATCTATACGTTTCTTATTTTTCTCTTAATACAAACATTAATTTTACTGATAACTTAAATGAAGATTGTGTAACGTGCATTAGGTTATTAGAAAATAATGTCTTATCGTGTCTATCGCAAATACTAGGTATGCAAAATATGCATGAAATTTTTTAATACATAATTGTAGAATATCTTTTGTTAAATTTATTCTCAGAGAAAGGAAAAATCCTTCTTTTAGTTTAGCGCTATTTTAAAGTTACGACGAAATAAATTACACTTAAAAATCGACGGAAAAGATGTTTGGTAGAGGATATGTGGAACTTCAAAACTTTTAAAAAGTAACAAATGTAAAATGAAGATACTGCTCTTTTACAAATGAAAAGTTATTAAATGATAGCTATTATGATTCGCGCCTTCATGTCTGAAGCAGTTAAGGAAGAGAATCGAAGCTTCAGAGAGATCATTGTCAAGTCGCACGGGAACGTCGAGATAATAATATAATTCGATTGAAGGAACGAGCGAGCGAGCCAATAAGAGGCTCCCTTTAATTAATTAGGTTACTTCATTACTCTCTGGAGGTGATATCACTGGAATATCAATTATAGTGATTAACCAAGACGCTCGACACGAGCGCAAACTTCTCGAGCGAGGTACAGAGAACAAGCCAACGCCGAATAACATCTTTTGTCTCTCGCAAATTGGCAGCGGATATTCAAATCTCCATCGTCGTTCTCTTCGAGGCATTTCAATCACTTCCCTAGTTCATAGTCTTCTTCTCCTTTTCAAGTCAAACCACGACTTAGCAAACTTGATCAAAAAAACCATAGAAAAAAACTTGTAAAAACTTAACTTCCTTTTCCTAATTCCCTCTTTCAGAAACTTTCCTTTCGTTAATTAATACCAATAATCTTCAAATTCATTCACTTCGTCCTCATTGAAGTTCCTATGGTCTTTTTTGTTTCACGACTTTTTCTATCATGTCTATGCATGTAGTGATGGGCACTGCTCGACATTTCACAGTCATGACCAAATCCTGACCGATCATGACGGTAAATGTTGGTAAAACGCGGTCAGACCCAAATTTCTCCACCAGGAAAGGTTTTTTTATATGAAAAGTGGTTTATTTGTTAGGACATACCCTATGCTAAACTTGTACAAAAA
>JAUMHM010000088.1:18408115-18418239 GCA_032362435.1 Melikaiella ostensackeni | reverse complement strand
TGGAGCCGATAAAAAAAGTATTGACTTTAAATTACGTACATCGCTTGTGTGTTATTTCTCTACCGTTCCCATTTTTTCAAAAGCCGATTTTGAAATTTTTTATTAAAAAAGGGTCCCCAAAAAACTCGGCCCCGGGGCCACCGAGACCTTCGCTACGGCCCTGCATCTAGTTTGCTTGAAATGCAATAATTTCCTTCAAATATCAGAATTTAAAGCGTTGCAAGTTCATTTATTTAACATGATAAAAAAAACTTATAGCGCAATAAATTACGCACTCTCTTCAAGAGACAATCCATTGCTGATCTAGAAGATGAAATTTTTGACAGATTTTTCTTCAAGTTGCAATATTTTTGGACTTATCATTTTTTTAGGAACTTTTCTTACGTAAGGTCTTCCATTGCCCTCAAAAAAGAATTTATGTTAAAACATAGAGTGCTATATGGTGCTATGCGGTGCTATAAGGTGAAAATTGACATTTGATACACGCATCAAGTGTCAATGTTCACTTCTCAATTATAATTTCAATACCAAATCTTGATCATTTTAATCAACTGAGCATCAGTCTGCTGCAAATCACTTTGATCTAACGACAAGATGAAAATAAAACCCCAGCATTGTCTGTGTAAACGTCATTTGCTGTGCAATGAGCTGATGAGGATAAAAAAAATTAGTTGACAAGCTACTTTTTGTCATGAAATTTCCTAGACTAGTAGAGGCAAAGAGTGGCATAGGACAGGGTGGCTTGAAGTACCTGCTGCTTTTTATGTGGCATTTGTGCGAAGCGTTCTCAAATTGTATGGAAGAAAAAAGCCTGGTCTTTCTATAAGCGGCCTCTTATAGACATAGAAGGAGTCGTTCATGGGGAGTCAAGATTTTCTTCCTTCGTTTTAAAATATTCTATTAGGATAACTTGTACGTATTATTATTACAGAATCATCATCAGCTCCTCACAGTCGTCAAAAGCGAATGATTGGAGGTTCGAGTTTTCGTTCAGCTCAATAATCCAGGGATTATCGAAGGCCACAAAATCTACGCGAAGTGCATACAACTGTTCCCTTCAGAGTCGCGATTACAAATATTCATAATACTCCTCTTAATATTCATGCTTCTGCAGTACATCCTTATGTCATCGTCACGCGTCGTAGCCTACTCCCTGAATATTATGGCGTTTCATCATATGCGGAATATACATACGATCTCATTCCTGCAAATGTAATAGCTACTTTCATAGAAGTAATGTACGATCTTGTCATACTGGTACTTAAAGACCCTATCCTGTTAACGAGGGCTGTTCCTGGTGGTTTATATGCTGCAGGATTTAGTATCGAAGCTGTAAATTATATTCGTGAAAAGGTAGAAGCCTAGATTCTTCAGAAACTAGGTCCTCCTCCTTCTCGTCAAAATGCGTGAAATTTTAATTATTCCTTCATCTTTGCACTTGCACGGTGTAGAGTTTATGCCTCAAATAGAGATACACGTTTTTAAAACGTTGGGCTACTTTTTATTTCGATAAAGTAACATGTCAAGCGTCTATTTTTTATTTGGGGTGGAATGCAGAAGGTAGTCATCCTTGGTTCACTTCGTGTCCACAGAACACACAAGTGCATCACGCTATAATCGACTCTCATTCTACCCACTCTATCCGGCTCACTACACTATAGCTCTTTTCCTCTTTTCGCTCCCACTTATCCCATTCATACAGATTTCGAATTTAATGTCCAAACTATTATTTTTCATTTCTTGTTATACCACTGAGTTAAGTCCCTTTTTGTGTAAGCGTGAATCGTTCGGTTCTAGCCTCGTTACACTGCCGGGGTTCAAGGAAATCTAATGATAGGTTTAAATGGTAGATGTGTAGGAGAGGGGACATATTTCAGATCAATCTGTAAGTCGTCTGATGCACATTCAAACGACGCACCTCTTTTACAGCCCCGCTCTGACACTGGTCGCTGACCAATTTTTATAATAATCACCCCAGGTGGAGAGCTTCACGGATTAATTATACATCACGATTCAGATATAAACACTCAAACTGGCTGATAAACGCATAGGAAGATTCATACTCTTTACTTCAACCACATCCACTAAGTAAAGCTCTTCTTTCACTTCAGACGTCACACTTGTTTTCAAAAATGATTATCTCCCGCACATCCCAATGGATCCGAGTAGATTCACAAATTCAAATGAGTCTAAATGGTTGACCGATTGAAAAAGTTGCAACACGATTTGCGCACTCTGAAAAAAGTCATTGTTATTTTACATGATACCACGTTGGAAACTGACTACATATTTGGTTCTGGTTTTATCCATTGAAAATACTTTTTGAAAAATCAAAAATTTCTTTTTCCAGTAAAACTAAACGAGATACGAGAAAAATATTTGAAGGAAAAATTGTTTACCCCAAAAACATCTACCAATTTGCTCGACACAATTTTTTTGATGTGACGCATAGTTTTTTTTCAATTGTGAGAAATGTTTTTGAAAATAAATGATTCTATTTTCCGATCAAACTATACAAGATTCGACAAAATTTTAGGGAACAAAATTAATATTCATCTCAAAAAGGTCTACAAATATTTTCCAGGACATTGATGGATACAACCCATGGTTCTTGTTTTGATCATGAACAATAATAAAAGTTTGGGATGGTTTATGAATAGACCATGCGGCTTCTGTAGAATCGTTTTTTGCAGCAGTCATAACAATCCATCAGATTTTCACCGAAAAAATAAACTTCAATAAAAAGCAAAGCATAAGTAATAGAAACTTTAAAATAACGAAGTGTCTAGGCGTCCCGAAATTCGGGACGACTAGCCTATTTCCATCATTTGGCAAGTCGTCCCAAAATCATGTGGGTATTTTATAAATTCTACTCCTTTTGAGTTAGCCAAAAATTAGCAAAACTGCTAGTCGTCCCCACATAAAACTAAATCTAAAAAAAATTAATTAGGTTAAAGGTTAGGTTATGTTATAGGAAGTACAGTCTTCGAATAAAATTTCGAGAATGGCGCTCCTACACTGACTAAATCTGCTAAAGTGACGCATCTCGCCGCATCACTGTACTTCTCGATCTCCGTCACTGCGAGCGCTACCTACAATTAGCTGCTTGGCTCCGCCTACCTACGCATAGTCAACAGTCAGATTATAATTCTTCAGGCTGGGCGCTTGCTTCGCAGCTTTATTCGTTTTTTCGCTATATATTGCGTGTTATTGCGCGTTAGTTAACGATCACGTGATATATAGATCAGCTGTTCTGTTTGCCGGCCGGGCCGGCAAGACCTGCTCACAGTTCACACTCTATATTAACGTAGGAATTTTAATGTAGTTTTTCCGATAATGCTGTAATAGTGATCATGGATAGTAAGAAAACCGATTCACCATTGTCTGCATCAACTGGTAAGTACATACACACTATTTTGATAGTCATTTGTGCAAAACATGCGACCCATGGGTTTTTGTTCGAATATTGTATTTTTTTGAAATATGTAGGAATAAGTTAAAAATTGAATCATTTCAAAATATATAGGTACAAAAATCTTTCTTGAGAAACTTAAATCATCAATATTTCTTTGATGTTTGTAGATGCATGCTACAATTATCGACACATAACCTCAAATTTCAGTCTTCAATATTTTAGCATTGATAACATTTTTAAAGGTGCCATTTAAAGACTTGAGTGTTATCATATCTAATTGTATGTCAATATTTGTATCATTTTTAAAATTACCCATGGGTTTTCACTGAAACGTCTAAAAAATAATTTAAGGTGCAATCGGCGCGATTGATCGCAATTATAATTCTAAATTTATAATTATACATATGATTTTCAGATAGTTCCGATAATGATTTTTCTTGCAAGAATTATTCATCTGATGAATCTGATTCTACAGATTCTATGACATCAATTTTAACAGACAGTTCAATGGGGGAAGAATATGGTGAAAGGAGGAAAAATTTATTGAAAGGCAATAAAGGATCTATTTCTAAGGCTAGTTGCATAGAAAAAGAGAAAAACGAGAGATTAAGGAAAAAGAAACAGCCTAAGAAAGACAAGAAGAGAAAAAAATGATTATTTAAAAATCGGAGAATCATTCAAGAGTTATAATGAACTTGTGGCTCGTATTGAACGTTTGGAGGAGCCGATAAAGGATGAATGGTCTTTACATGAAAATTTCTTACACAAGACGTTCTTAATTAGAACGAATAACCGTGTAGAGTCCTTAAATAGTGAGATAAAGCAAGTGGTGAAGAAGAACAGTCCTTTCGGAAAGTTTATTAAAGACATATTCACATTGATTGAGTCTCGAATTTTAGAAATAGATCATAAAGTGTTAAAAAATTTCTATAAAAAGCAAGTATTTGAGAACGACACAGAGATGTATTACGGAAATTATTTGACGGAGTTCGCATTCGGATCGGTACGAAAGGAATTAAATAAGAAGGAGACAGTTTCTATTTTGAATTCAATCGATGACGACAAATATAATACGAAATGTGGTGAAAAAATATTTGAATGTAGTATTTTTTCCTGCAGTTGTGCTCAATCTATGTCTATGCTGTTGCCCTGCAGGTCATATAATTGATCATTTTAGTTATTGTTTTTAATTATTTCACCTTATTTCAGCTGTAATAGCATTGTTTTATATTTTTTACATACATATATTTGCATTGAGGCTGTATTTAAATGAAAACTTAAAAGCGGAAAGGCTATGTAATAAGCGCTGGACTAAAGACTACCTGTTTCAAAACCACAGGGCTCTTCGTAAAAAAGACAATTCGAAAATAACTGGGAAGCTAATCCTAACATTCAAAAGTCTAGAAACCGTTGTTTTTTATCTAAAGAAGGAAAAGGTGCAAAAATTCGACGAAGGGCCGGCCACTTAAATAGACTTTGTAGAGAGACAACATGAGAGCAGTACGATCAACGACTAGATTTAATTCGTTTTATTCAGAATAGTTGGGAAAGCGATGAAGAAGTAGAGATCATTGTAAGTAATGATAATTTAACCAGTACTGGAAATTTTACGGAGAGTAGGGGAAAAATTCTTCATAAAGATGAGAAGTTCAAAGAAGTCGATCGACAACGGGCTGTTTAATTCGCCTATGTACTAAGGTGTCGGAAGATTTATTCGATCGTCGAAATAGAGCTCTTGATCGCTTACAATCTACATGCGAGGGTGATAAAGAAGCAAAAGCTGTCGTTTTTGAGGAGAGTTCTCATTTGTCGTGGGAAAAATCATCACTCGCATCTACTCGCAGATTAACTGTGAAATATGAACAGCGCGAAAACTCAGTTTCAGATTTTAAAGATTTGGGAACCGAAATTGATTACAACAGAAATGTTCCTTCGTGTAGTTTTTGCGATGATGATGATGAGCTTGATAGTCTAATGGACGATGTCAATCGCAATGTAATTTCATAACCGAGTGCTCCTACTGAAGACGTAAATTTTGTCAATGGGCGAGCAGCTATTTCTAAATCTTTAGGAGATGTCGAAATGTCATCTGTTCATAAACCAAGAGGACGGCCTAAAGGAACCGATACAACAGTTATTGGTTTAAAAAGAAAAAGAAAACCAAATAAGGGTAAATATGCTAAAAGAGTAGCATCTGATGCATCCAAACTAACGCCTTTTATTAAGAAATCATTAAAATATAAAATACTCTTCATGCTTAAATGGTTTGTACCAGTCGAAATAGCAAGAAATGCAGTATTTGAAAAATTTTTAATAGATCAGTCAGCAATTCAAATTAGCGCAGAAAATGTGTCGAATGGAATTTTAAATCAATCGAGAGCAACACCGAATTTGTTAGAAAGGTACTGTTCGAAAGAGGCGTGGACCTTGATGAAGAGTATTATAGTAGAAAAAACATCTCTCAAACAATTTACATGTGGAATTCGATTGAAGTCGGCTAAAAAAAGCCATGGCAATGATAGTGCTACAATTGAGAATCACATATTTTGTGATTACTGCTTGCTTGGGTGTCATATACTGTGTAGTCAAAAATCTTCCGAAGAGTAAATACTGGATGTGCAGAAACTGTAGCAAGAAATAAATAATTGGTAAGACTTCGATATGATAGAGAACATTTCAGCTTGGATTTTTTAAATTCATTTTTCTTATTTGTAAGTTTAAATGAATAAAATATCAATGATCTGTCTATTTCTTTCGAAATTTAAATAATCAAATTTAAAATAAGTTGGTGGTAAGTCTGTTCTCAATGGCTTCCGCTAAACATAACCTAATTAATTTCATCTGGGTAGAGGTAGAACAGCTAATAATACTAAACTAAAAGTGGAGTGACAGGTGGTGACAGGAATGAAGATTATTCCATGATAGTTACCGTAGGAATTGATTGAAAGGAATCAGTGTTTCATATCATATTAAAATGAAATTTTTAAGATAATAAGGCCAGAAAATGATGCGAGGCTTGAAGACTGGAGATCACTTTATTTTCGGGACGACTAGCCGAAAATGAAAAAAAATTTCTATTTATCTCGAATTTCGGGACGACTAGACGCAGCCTCAAAATAAAGCTATTTTATTACGTAATTCTTATGAAAACTATTTAGCTTCATTACAAGTCTCTGTGAATATTAGAAGCATATTATTTATTTAGATAAATATAAAATATATAATAATAAAATAATATTCACATATTATTTGTTTAAAATGAATTTAATAACTCCATCTAGTCTGAAATGATGCTAATATTTCTGTATTTGTGGTTGACTTTAGATCGATACAGTTGATTTCTATTTCACGGTATGTGAAAAGAATCTCCTCGTGATTTGTCGTTACCAACCTCGATAATACAGATTTCTTGTATCTAGAGACTCTGCTTATTATTGTTTACAACAGGAACAGTTATTATCTTATCTAAAAATAGCTGATGTTTAGCACGTCAAGGTATGTGCATTCAAGAATGAGCATTATCTTGTTAAATGTAAACATTTGAATAAAATGTTTTGCACGAAAGTTTGAGTAGGCTCGAAAAAGAGTATCTTTTATCTCTTACAATTTTTTGATGAAATTGCTTTTTGTAAAGAAAAGCAGCTTTCTATTCGAGCTTCGAATTTTTTTATTTCTTTAAACGATGTTCTCTTAAAATTGATCGATTCTATTAAAAAAATTCGTCTCTAAAAAAAGATGCTACTTTGAGAATTGTCCAACTTTTGTAGAAAGCTTTTTGCGGTGGAATCAAAATTTCATCCAAAATAAGCACAATTTTTTTCTCATTTTTTAACCAAATTGCTAATTTTTTATCATATCAATTGACTGAATCAAAAAATGGTACAGAAAATTTCTCTTCGCAAATCGGTTTTCTATCCGATGCTATGTTAGTGGTTTAAAAATCTTGAAATTACAATAGGACTATTGCATTAATTTTAAAAAAATTAATAAAAAGCGAATATCTCGAGACTGTCCCATTTTTCAGTGGGTGGGGCTTGGGGGCCGCCCTACTTCTCTGTAATCAGCACAACATTTTACGTAATTACACCTAGCTCCTAGAAAATTCCTTTTTTTAGTTTGAAAATTCATCATTTCTGGTAGAAATTTCTTTTCTTTTTCTGTTAAAAGATATTTTTTATGGTTAAAAATGTAACTCTTCGGTAAAACATTAATCTATTTCAGTTATAGATTCAACTATTTTGTTGAAACTTTTTCTTTTTGGTTGAAAACAACTGTTTATGTTTTATGATTAAAACCACTTTCAGTTAAAATATTAACTGTTAAGTTTTTCGTGTACAATTGACCTTTTTTGCTTAAGAATTCAACTACTTGGTTGCGAGTTGAACTACTTTGCTAAGAATTTATTTTATGGCTCAAGATTCCTTTTGGTTGAAAATCTAATCACTTTGTTGAAAATTCGTTTTTCATTGCCAATTACTTTTATCAACTGAAAATTTCATTATGCCATTTATGGTTAAAAACTTATTCTTTTTTAGTTGAAAATTCAACTATTTGGTTTGGAATCTACGTAATTTGTAGAAAATTCCTCTTTTTGGAAGAGAATTGATTTTTTGATCAGAAATGCAACTATTTGATTGAAAGTTATTTGGTTTTAATCGAGGATTTAACTATCTTGTTTAAAATTCATCTCTTTTGGTTAAATTCTACTTTTTATAATATAAAATTAATTTTTTTTGCAATATCAAATATCGCATTTTTCGTAAAAAAGTCGTCTTTTTTTATTAAAAGTGGATATGTTTCAGTTGAAATCAAACGATATTGTAGAAAGTTAGTTGTTTTGTTCGAGAATTAATTTTCCAACTGAAAATTCAACTTTTTGCTTGGAAATTAATATATTTTCTTGGAAACTGATCTTTTTTTTGGTTGAAAGTGGAATTACTTTGTTAAAAACTCATTTTTCTCACAGAAACTTCATCATTTAATTTGAAAATTAATTTTTTTTATTTAAAAATTCAACTATATGAGTAGAAATTTACGTATTTCGTTAATAATTGTACCACTGGCGATCAAAAAGGGATACGCCCGAAACGCCGTCGTTTTAGTAGGCCCCTGGGCCATATTTTGTTCAGGTCAAATTTTAATTTTTTAATAACATATCCCAATAGAGAATTCATCGCTCATATTTTTAGTCCCATAAATAAATGTGATGACTTTATTAGTTTTGGAAATGATCAAGAAAATGTTACTTTTTTCTGCAATCGCAAAATACAAATTTTTTGTGTTGAACTCGCCATAAGTTCTACAATAATAGGAATTTTGAAATAAAAATTTCAGAAAATATGCACCATCATATAACGAAACTAACGGTATTGATGAAATTTCAATGAATTGTCACTGAAACTTTATAACGATTTTTATTCTTCCCATGGCATGAATTAGATATTGAAAGTTTCAAACGCTTCGGGAGTCAATCGAATTTTCAGAAAATTAAAATTAACGGTCACCTAAAATTTTGTTAGGATTCAAGGAAATTTTCTGGAAAATATCAGGCAATTATGTTGTTTAGTTTTAATGCCACAAATGATTTAAGCCACGGAGTGTCAAATTTTGCTGATGATAATCTCCGAGGTTCCAAAACTGTTTGTGAAGCTTTTCTTGATGAGCAATTGGAACTTTTTCAAAACATTTTTCTCGGCAGCAAGCTTCAGTAACTTTGAAAATTCTCTCTTGGATTTCTTTTTTTTTACACCGTCCTCTATAGTTTTAGACTTAGTAATATATTCCTTTCCCTACAATATAACACATGAGTTTTGTAAACTTTTTGATTAAAAGAAACGTCTATTCAATGAATGCCCTCCATTAATTTCGTAACAATTTAATATTTAAAACTTTTTACATTTTCAATAGTAGAATTCAATGTGAAAAATTATATTAGACTATTTGAACTAATCTTAGAATAAAAGATTTTTCAGAAAGATCTATTAAGGAATCAAATAAAAAATGATAAGATAATCAACTTATCAGAAAAGTCAATTTTTCATTTTCTTCAATAGTTTTGACTAGTATCTTATCTCGGGAACATTTTTTCTTATTCTTGAACCAATTTTCTTCACACCTATTTCTTTCCCTGCCTCGACCCATATTTAGGTTCTTTTTATTTTAGGTAAACTTAAACTATCCCAAACTGAGTATTATATGCTAACACTATTCTACAATGATGCTTTTGTGCATTATGTAAGTTAGGAGAAAATCAACATACACTTTTGCTCTTTTGTTTTGGTGGCCGGCTTGACCTTCCAAACGTCCACTGTTTACACTGACGTTGATATTGCAGGACGAGCTAGCACGCGTAGGGGACAGCGCTGACATCTTAAATGAATTGAGGGGCCTGAAAGCATAACGACCTCTGCGCGCGGAACAATTGAAGAATAAAAAAAAGGTTAATTTAGAACCAATCTATTCAGATTATTCAATTTTTCCAGTGAAATAGGTTAAAATCCGAACGAATAACACATTCTTATTTATTGCTAATTCGAAGGAAATTCTATTTCTTCATCAAAAATTTTTTAGTAAAATAGATATGTTTTGGTAAATTGAGTCAAACTTTTTGATCACAATTAAAAGAAATCTTTATTATAAATAGGCAACCCTGCAGATTGGAACCAATCCTTGCTTAATATCTCTCTTTTAAAATTTCATAAGATCGAAA
>JAUMHM010000088.1:18381284-18398015 GCA_032362435.1 Melikaiella ostensackeni | reverse complement strand
ATGAGAAAAAATCTACCTCGGCCCGGATTTGAACCGGGAACGCCGACTTTACATGAGTGGAGCGTTAACCAATTACGGCACCGAGGCCGCGTTGAAATTCATTCAGTTTTGTAGAGATTTGAAATTTAAGTTTCTTTTTTTTACGATTTACAATTAAGTATTTATTATCCTGACGAAAGACTCAGATAGGAATTTATTCCGAATCATTCTGAATTATAACGAAATCTGTATCCGAACCAATCCGTAATAATCCGAAAAAAGTTCTCCATTTCGTTCGATCAAAATCGGTTAAAAATTAATCCGATTTAATCCAAACTTCCAATCCAAATCAATGTGAACCAATCCGAACCAATTTTTCAATGTGAAAGAATACGAATCAATTTTTTAGATGTTAAATTGGAATTTAATCAATTTTATAGATTTTCACTTTAAAATTAATCAATTATTATGATTTTCAATTGGACGTTTATTAATTTGGAATGTTTACAGTTTAAAATGATGTAATTTTGAACGTTTTTTTTGGAATAGTGCAATTTTCAAGATTTAAAATTGACAGTTTTGCAATTTTATAGATTTGCAGTGGAAAATTCTTCAATTTTTAATATTTACAATTGAAGATTTATTAATTTGAAATGTTTATAGTGTAACATGACGTAATTTCAAATGTTTTTCTTGGCATATGTAGTTCAATTTTGAAGATTTACAATGGAAAATTCTTGAATTTTGAATATTTGCAATGTATAATAGATGTGTATAGGTGTATAGGTGTATAGGTGTATAGGTGTATAATAGAAAGTGATTCAATTTTCAGTTCTTTTTTTTCGAATATGTAGATTAATTTTGAACATTTAAAATCAAAATTCATTCAATTTTATAGATTTGCAATGGTAAATTCTTCAATTGTGTACATGTAAAAATGACAGCATTGTTTTATTTTTTGGAAATTGTCATAATTTTTTACACGTGTAACATATTCTGTAGATAAAAAAAAAGAAACTTAGGCGCAACTTCAAGTTACTTCAATCTGTGACTGAGAATGTAACAAGTTAATAACTTTAAATGATCCTAAAGTCAGATAAAAATTATTATGTCGATCTAACATGATGAGAATTTGATATTTCAATTCAGACTAAGGAATTTCCATTCAATCGAAACAACTTGAAGTAGAAACAGAATTTTATAAAATGTGAAGCTGACTTATACTAATAAACTGTCACACTGACATGAAAGAAAAGGTCGCGGAACAAAAAAAGCGCGCGAAAAGCGAACGGAAACATAGGAGCTTTAATGTGGACAAAGTGAATGAATGAATTTAAAGATTATTATTATTAATTCTTGAAATATTCTATAAGTTTATAAAAAACCAAGAGTTCAAAAGTTCGAAATTATAAAAAAGTAAAATGTGATTCTCTATTTAAGTAAGTAGGAAACTATTATTTTATAAGCTCTAAATAAAAAAATTTGATTTCCTTTTTCTCAAAATAAAAAATCAATTCTTTTTAACGAACATTAATTTTCATTTTACAATCTATTTTAATTCGTATAAAATATAAATTAAATCATTTCATCTTTTTCAATTTAACCAAGTGATTCCGGAGAGCAATTTGCTTATCTTTAAACGATCGCTTCTCTTTTCCTTTAAATTTATGTTTAACCATTTGATAAGCCTTATTCTTCTTCTTTTCTCGATTTGTTTTACTGCACAAAGGATTCTGCCTGCCATCCTTATAACCAAACTTCTCCCTTCCTTCTTGCCCTTTCTGAAAAAAAAGATTATTTTAAATACCTAATTCGTAATATTAAAGCACATATTTTTCAAGGTGGCCGTTTTAATCAGAGGCGAAAATTCCAGTCATTTCCCGACCATTTCCCGGTCATCAAGCACACTTTTCCTGGTCATTAAAAAAATAGTTTCCGATGAATAACAGTTGATTCAATGGCTTTATTTATTCTCTTAATCGTTTTATCAACAATTTTTAAAACAAAAATAAGTGTTACAGGCATCCAAGTGCTCTATGGAAATAAAAAAAGTATCAAAAAAGTATCTTTCTGAAGAAAAAAGTATCCTCAAAAATAAAAAAAAAGTATTAAAACAGTAGCCTTTTTGAATCAGTCAAAAATTAGTTTTTAAAATGAAAAAGTAGTGTAAAAAAAATAAAAAAAGAACTTATTTAAAAGGAATTTCTTTCATACTTTTCTGTACGCAAATAACTGCGCCAAATACTTCATCTAACAACTATTTTCCAATGGCGACCCATTTTCGAAAAAATCGACTTTTTTCAAAAATTTTGTCTTATGGATTAAAATGTTTATTTATTAAATTATCATGTAAAATTACATGAATATAACATTCTTTTCACCAGAAAAAACGAGTTTTCAACAAAACAGTTGAACTTGCAAACAAAACGACGAATTTTCAAGCAAAAAGTCGTCAAAGCAAAATCGTCAAATTTTCAACAAAATAATTAAACTATCAACTAAAGAATAAGATTTTCAACCAAAAGAAATTAATATTCAAAATAAAAAGATAAATTTTCTACAAAGCAGTTAAATTTTAAACTCAAAAATATAAATTTTCAACAAAAAAGTTCATTTTCAACCAAACACTTCAATTTTCTACCAAAATAGTTTAATTTTCTACCCAAAAAGGCGAATTTTCAACAAAACAGCTGATCTTAGACAAATTTTCAACCAAAAAGGATGAGATTTTAGCAAAACTGTCAAATTTGCCACAAAATAATTAAATTCTCAACCAAAGAATAAGATTTAAACAAAAGATATGAATTTTCAAACCAAAAAGACCAATTTTCTACAAAGCAGTTAAACTTACAAAAAGAAGTTAATTTTCAACCAAACAGTTTGACTTTCTACCATAATTGTTAAATTTTCACCCAAAAAGAGGAATTTTCAAAAAAATAGTAAGTTGAACTTGCAAACAAAAAGACGAATTTTCAACCAAAAATGATGACTTTTCAACAAAATTGGCAAATTTTCAACAAAATAATTAAATTATCAATCAAAGAATAAGATTTTTAACCAACAGTAATGAATTTTCGAACCAAAAAGACAGATTTTCTACAAAGCAGTTAAATTTTCAGAAAAAAGTTAATTTTTGACCAAACAGTTCAATTTTCTACTAAAATTGTTAAATTTTAAACACGAAAAGAGGAATTATTAACAAAATAGTAAGTTGAACTTGCAAACAAAAGACGAATTTTCAACCAAAAAGGATGACTTTTTAACAAAATTGTCAAATTTTCAACAAAAGAATAAGATTTTTAACCAAAAGAGATGAATTTTCAAACCAGAAAGACGAATCATCTACAAAGCAGTTGAATTACAAATCCAAAAATATTATTTTCAACAAAAAAGTTCATTTCCAACCAAACAGTTAAATTTTCTATCAAAATAGTTGAATTTTCAACTCAAAAAGACGAATTTTCAACAAAACAGTTGAAGTTGCAACCAAAAAGACAAATTTTCAACCACAAACGATGACTTTTCAACAAAACTGTCAAATTTTCAACAAAATAATTAAATTATTAATCAAAGAATAAGTTTTTGAACCAAAAAGACGACATTCAACTAAAATTATGAATCTTTAACAAAAAATATGAATGGTTAACTGTTGAAAATTTAAGAAAAAAACGGCGACCCGTTTTCGAAAAACCTTGAAAATTAAATTTTTAATTTCCTTCTATTTTCAACACCTTGAAAATTAAATGTTCAATTTTCTTTAATTTTCAACAGCTGGATTTTGTATTAAAAACAAGTATCAACAATGTTATATTTATATAGTTTTATATGAGAATTTAATAAATAAAGATTTTAATCTATAAGCAACATTTTGAAAAAAGTCGAGTTTTTCGATAACGGGTAGCCATTAGCAAATAATGTTTTGGCAAATTAATAGTAATTCAATGAAAACTCAGTAGGAAATTCATGAGATTAAAAAAAATCCCAACTCTGATCATTTCCTTGTAAGCTGAAAGGAATGATCTAGAATTCGCGCCTGAAGTTTTTATTCCAAAAATTTGTATTAAACATAGGAATACTGACAATGTAAAAGAATTTAACTTTTATTTTGATTGATTTCTTTCTTTTTTTTAGGTAGAGTAGGCATACCTTTCTTTTATTTTAAAACAAACTGAATTTTTAGTACGATCAATTTTTTACATCACTTTACAGAAAAAAAGTGTAAAGTGCGGAACTTCGAAGTCTGATAGTGAACAATTCCTATACTAAAAGTAACGTTTTTTTTATTAAAAACTTAAAAAATTCCCGGTCAACAAACAAATTCGAGGTCATTTCCCGGTTTCCCGGTCCAGCGGCCACCCTGATTTTTCTTTATTTCTATTTAATTTATTTATATTAAATAATCTAAAATACATACCCTAACACTTTCTTGTCGAGCTTCATAATCATGCCTCTTCCGCTTAAAGATATTTTCAATATCACCAAGTTTGACCAGCTCTCCTCGTTCTTCATCAAGTGGCCTCTTCTTTCCTTTTTTCGCATGAACAACTTGCTGTACTGCTAACGCCTCGTCTATCCTTTTAAAATCCTTATCAGTCAAAATTCTCGTAACTGAAACTTGAGCCGCTTTTTCCTTTTTCTCTGCAGTATATTCCGTCCGACTATCTTCTTTATCCTTCTTCATTCTCTCAATCTTCCTCTTTTTTCTTTGAAGCTTTGATGCATAGGTCTTCTTCTTTCTTTTTGTGGATTTCTCAGAAATCTCATCCTCTTCCTCGCTCTCTTGTTCCTTTTCATCTTTGCTCTGTTCAGCTTTAGGAACCTTTGATTTTCGACTTTCAAACTCTTCACGATCTTCTTCACCCTCTTCCTCGTCATCATCATCACTATCTTCATCTTCACATCCTCCTATCAAATTTCCTCCATCTCCTTCATCGCTGCTGTGGCTCACATTAATCCACTCATCATCATTCTAAACAAATGTACAAATTTAGAAAGTAGGAAGAGATATCATAACTTAATTTTCAAATCTCAAAGAGAAACTTACGTCACTTTCTTCGCTGTCGATTTCAATTTCTTTTTCTTTTTCCAGCAGAACTTCAGCACCGGGCACAAAGTCTTTTGCATTCACTTTTCCGTACTGAAGAGGCTCCAAGGCCATCGTAGCTTCTGTTGGCCGTCCTCTATCTTTTTTATGAAGCATATCAGGCATTATGTTTTTGAACAAACCAATCAGAGATCGAGCAGCCATCATCACACTTCGCTCTCGATAATGTTTGTACTGTGCCAAATCCCTCAAAAGATCTTCGTTCATAGCCAAAGGACACCTTGCACATATTTCTCGAACTGCGTTCAACCTTGAATTAGAAATTAGCTATTAACTATTAACTATATGTAATAATCTACGACCATTCATTCATTCATTCAGTTCATCCACATTGAAGCTCCTATGTTTCCGCTTGCTTTTCGCGTGTTTTTTGTTTCGCGACCTTTTTTCTCACGTCGATGTGACAGTTTATTAGTGATGCACAATTTGAAAATTCTTAATTTTGAACGACTTAGTTTGAAGATCATAATTCAAGAAAACTTCCACTTTAAACGAATTTTAGAATTGTTTAATTTTTAGCGCTTCAAGTTTTAATTCATTAAATTTTAAAGCTTCCAATTAGAAATTATATAATTTTCAACGTTTTTGAAATGAATAAACTTTAAAGGTTCATAATATTTAAAAATCTTCAGTTTTCAATGATGAAAATGACAGTGATTTTTTTTTACAAAAATCACATTTTTTAGTAAAAAAATCTATCCAATCACTTTAAATGTCACTTGATACTACATGATATGATACTTGTTAATCATCTTAATAATTAATTGATTTCAATTTAAAATTATAGCTTTGAATGCGCAATTCTAAAACAGTTTAATTTTTTGAGGTCTTAAAATTAAAGTTTTTTTTTTTGCTTCAAAGACTTAAATTCGAAAATATTTGGTTTGGAATTTCTCAACTTTTGGAGGATTCCAACTTCGAACTTCACAATGTTGTAGGCTACTACTTTAAAATTGTACAATTCTACATTTTTTATTTTAAAATAGTGTCTAATTATGAATTAATTAATATTGTATGACAGTTTATGAGGACAATAAATTTTTTCGTTGGGACACATTCAACGAGGGAGAGAGTCAAAAATGGAGATCAAAAATAAGTTTGACTTTTTTGAATTAAGGGTTTCTATTTTCTTTTTTTTTCTTCAAATACCTTCAGGTTAAGAAATCCACATTTTATTATTTAATCGTGAAAATAAGCATTCCGTAGGTTTTGACCGGATAATATTATCCTCAGCGATTTATAACTCTTTTAATATCAATTTAAAAAACGTTGTTCTCACTACAGTTACGATCAGGTTCTTCATCCTCTTTCTATTGAACATAAGCAATTCGACTGATAATATTGTACACTAAGTTTTAACTGATAGCCTTAATGATGCAAAAATTTTACATTGAAATCCTCCCGAATCGATAATACATTCAAATTCTGATACTAAAATTCTCCGGACAATTTCACTATTAAATCTTTCTAAAATTGCAAAATTTCATATTGAAAGCCTTGATAGTATCAATTTTAAACCAGAAAATTGTCTTGTCTTTCAAATTCTTCGAAATCGTAGAATAACAAATTGGAAGACTTGATAGTTGCACAATTTTCAGTTTAAAGGATTTGTAATCAAACATTTTTGAATTAAATGCCTCCAATACAACAATGCAACAATAAATTGGAAACAATGAAAAATTAAGAAAATAAGTTGTCAAGTTAAGCCTTCAATATGAGAAGATTTTAGAACTAGGCATTGAAAATGGAATTATTTTTTATTTGAAATGTTCCACAACATTGAACATTTCAAACTCAACTCAAAGAAAAAAATAATCATTTCGAATTGAAAGGCTTAAAATTGTGCAATTTCAAAAATTGGAATCATAGCGATCCTGCTTTGTATTCTTTTTTTTTAACTTTTAATTTTCAATGTAATATCTTAAAATTGTCGGATTTTTAGTTGAAGATTTTAAAAAATGAATAATTTAAAATTGCAAAATATTTGATTGGTAAATTTCAAGAAATAATAATAATGCTAAAGGAAGAGTTAAAAATTCAACGATATGAAATTAAAAAGTTAAAAATTGTGTTTAAAATCAAAATAGATAAAAACTGAACGATATTTCATGAAACGAAAATTCAACGATATGAAATTAAAAAGTTAAAAATTGTGTTTAAAATCAAAATAGATCAAAATTGAACGATCTGAAATTGATACCTCAGTAAATGAATAATCTCTTCAATTTTGAATGGTTACAATTTTAGAGTTCTGAATTTTCACGTTGAACGCTGAATTTTCAATTTTCCCCTTCATAAGTTTTAATTGCAATTAACATTGAAACTGTTGAATTTTGAAAAGTAAAATTAACAATTTGAAAATTGTTAATTTTTATACGATTTAAACTTACTCAAAATAATCGAAATTTTAATGGGTTTGAGTATAAAAAAAGTTTATGTATCACAATTCTTGATAATTAAAAATGTTTTAATTTTTAAATGAAGTTCGGATTCGTTTAATTTTCAATATTCCGTAGTAAATATTTTTTCATTTTTAATGTTTCCCATTTAAAATTACTTCATTTTGAACGCTTTTTTTAGAATAATTCAATTATAATTGTTAAGTTTATAATTGAAAGTTTTTCCATTTTAAGGGGTGAATTAATTTTTTTATCAGAAAAATTTGTTTAATCAATTTTAATGTTAAATAATAATTTTTTTTATGTCATGACAATTTGATATTATAGAATTTCAGAAGCTTTGAATTTGAAAATTCAATTTAGTTTTCAACTTCAAATTGTTCAATTTTAATCGCAACGAATTGAAAGTTATTTAAACTCAAAAGTTTTGAATTTTAAATTATTCAATTTTAAACACTTTTAATTATAGATAATAGAATTTTAATTCATTTGAATGTTAAATGATCCAGTTATCAAAATTCTAATTTGAAATTATTCAATTTTGAAAGTTTTGAAATTGTCCTATTTTCGAAATTTTAATATGAAATCATTACATTTCTAAATTCTTCAAATCAAAATAAAATTGTTCAATTTTGAACGCTTTGAATAACAAATGATACAATTTATAACTTTCAATTCCTTTCTAATGAAGTTGTCCAATTGGCAAAATTTTAGTTTGATAGTAATCAATTTTGAGAGCTTCTGATTACAAATTTTTCAATTTCAAACATTTTCAATTTCAAATTATCAAATTTTAAACCCTTTCATTTAGAAATAATACAAGTTCAATTCCTTTTAATTCTATTCGAAATATTGTCCTTTTTCAAAATTTCAACTAATTTAAAATTGATTGATTTCGAACGTTTTCAATTCAAAATCGTTCAATATATTTTTAAAAAATTTCAAACGCTTTCAATTCGAAATTTTTAATTACTGTTTCAAACAATTTTCAAACTCTTAATATTTAAAATTTTGTTTAATAATGGATTTTCAAATTGTTTATATTTTTAATGTAGGTAACAAAAATCCAGGGACGTGAACGCGCGCGTGCATTTACTGTAGGAATTGAAAGGAAAAAACCTAAGCATTCTTTTCAGTTTTCAGACAAAAAAAATACAACAGAACTCTAAAAGTACGAAAAAAAATCTAATTTATTCTTGATCAGCATTTTTAAAGGTCAAATATTTATTTTTAAAAAAGTGCTATGATTAATGAAACAGTTATGCAAAAACCTATAAATTGATGAATTGAATTTTTTAAAATTTTAATTTTAAATATTTTACATTCAGAAGAGTTCTGGTACTTTGAAGGCTTTGATTTTGTAGTTAAGTATTCAATATTTAAATTGAGAAATTTTTCAGGTTTGAAAGTTTCAATTTTAATGACCTGGAAAATTGTTTGCCCATCGGGAAATGACCAGAAATTTGTTTATTAATTTATTTTTGATTATTAATTTATTATTATTGTATAAAATATACATATATAATTTCATTATTATATAATTATTTTATTTTATTATTTCATATTTACATTGAGAATTTGACTGCTAATAAGAAACTTCTCGCGCGAATCATGATTGCTAGTTTTAATTATAAAATATAATTATGCAAAAAATTAATAGACATAAATTCACAAAGCAGCATTTTATATTTACCCAATGGCCATAACATCGCTTGAATTTCTTTCAGTCACAAAATTGTCCACCAAAGTTTTTACGACCGGTTCCAAAACATCTGGAGGAATTAATTCATGCGATGCTTGTGCAAGAAATTGCAGCATTTTCGTCACATCTGAAAAAAAACAGATTGTTGAAATTTAGCCACTTGGGAAAACAAGAATAGGATTTAAACTTTTGAATCTGGTTAAAATGATTACCTGTTGTGTGAGGTTTAAGGAACTTTTGTATATAAGGATAAAAATTAATGAGGAATAAATTATGCAATCCAATCAGTCTTGATATGACGTCCATTCCCATAATTTTAATCTCCTGACGATCGTTATTTTTCTGCAGTTGCTTAAACAACTTCTCTGCGAATCCTTGAGGGTCGTGAACTAAATGCAAAGCTGAGAAATTAAATTGGGGAGCTTTCGATTTCTTCTTCTTGGATTTCTAAAAAGATTGACAACAATTAATTAGAAATTAAATTACTATGCTCATAAAAAAGGGAGCGTCCATTAATTACGTAAGGCATTTTTGGAAGGAAGGGGGCCTGGAAAATCTTATGAATCCTCACATGGGGGAGGGGGTTCCAAAGCATTTCTTACGTAAATTTACTCTTTCTTATCCCGGGAAATATTTTCAATCCTTTGAAATCCCGTGAATTCTTTAGAAAATTTTGTAAATCCCTGAAAATTTTTTAAATCATGTGAACATTCCTGGAAATCTTTTGAATTCTATGGATATTATACATATTCTCTTGAAATTCCTTTAAAGCGATTGAGCTCCTTGAAATCCT
The DNA here is from genome assembly GCA_032362435.1 of Melikaiella ostensackeni. Lineage (NCBI taxonomy): Eukaryota > Metazoa > Arthropoda > Insecta > Hymenoptera > Cynipidae > Melikaiella > Melikaiella ostensackeni. The sequence goes on along the minus strand of JAUMHM010000088.1, from coordinate 18,388,038 downwards.
TTAAAAACTGTGGAAATTCCTTAAAATTCTTAGAGATTCCGTGAAATCGCTTTAAATCTTGAAAATCCTATAAAAACCAATTATAACCCTTTAAAATCCATGGAAATCACTTTAAATCTCTAAAAATCGGTTAACATCCGTGGAATTCCGTTAAATACTTCGAAATATTATTAGATCCTTGCAGTCTCTGAAATACCTTTAAAATTCATTGAAATCTTCTAAATCCGTGGGAATCTTTCCGAATTTCTTGAAATCCCTTAAAATATTTGAAATCCATTAGAATATTTTTAAAGAAATTAAAATTCCTCGAAATCCCTTAAAATCCTTTATAATATTTGTAAATCCTTTGAAAATCCGTAAAATCTTTTGAAATCTTACGAAATACTCTAGAATCTGTGGACATACTTTGAAATCTTTTGAAATCTCTTAAAATCCATTAAAATCCTTTGAAACCTTTCAAAATCTTTTGAAATTCCTTCAAATCTTCGAAATCCAATTGAAATCCCCCGATATCCTTCAAAATTCGTAAAAAACTTTAGAATCTCTTGAAATGCTTTGAAATCCCGTGACTTCTTTAAAAAAAATTCGAAATCTCTTGAAATCCCTTAAAATCCTTTGTAAATCGCAGAAATCACTTAAAAACTCTACAAATTCGTTAAAATCCTTGAAATTCCGTGAAATATTTCGCAATATGTATTACGAGATCCCTTGAAATATTTCAAATTAGTGGTAATCTTTCTGAAATCTCTTGAAATCCCTTAAAATAAATGAAATTCATTAAAATCTTTTTTAAAAAAAATTTAAATTCCTCGGAATCCCTTAAAATCCTTAATAATATTCGGAAATCCGTTGAAATTCCATAAAATCTTTTGAAATCTGACGAAATGCCCTAAAATCAATGGATAAATTTTGGAATCTGTTGAAATCTCTTCGAATTCTTTAAGAATCCGTGAAATCTTTGAAATCGCTTGAAATCTTCAAAATCCCATAAAAATCCCTTACAATTCGTGGAAATCACTTAAAATTTCTAAAAATCGGTTTAAATTATTGAAATTCGCTGAAATATTTCCCAATGTTACGAGACCCCTTGAAATAGTTAAAACCAGTGGGAATCTTTCCGAATCTCTTAAAATCCATTACAATCTTTTATCAGAAATTAAAATACCTCGAAATCTCTTAAAATCCTTTATAATATTCGGAAATCCTATGAAATTCCATTAAATCTTTTGAAATTTCACGAAATACTCTAAAATCCGTGGATATACTTTGGAATTTTTGATAATCTGTTAAAATCCTGTGCCATCTCGTAAAATCGCTTTTAAACTCTTTAAGTCCGTTAAAATTCTTAAAAATCTTTTAAAATCTTATGAGATTCCTTCAAATCCTTTCAAATCTTCGAAATCCAATTAAAATCCCCTGATATCCTTCAAAATTCCTGAAAAACTCTGGAATCTCTTGAAATTCTTTGAAATCCCGTGACTTCTTGGAAATAATACGAAATCTCTTAAAATCCCTTGAAATCCTTTGTAATCCACTGAAATCGGTCTTAATTCCTTAAAATCCCTCAAAATCCGTCGAAATCCTTCGGTACCCCTTGAATTTTCGTAAAATCTCTTGAAATCTTATCAAATTCCTCAAAGTCCCTTAAAATCTTTTAAAAACCTAAAAAAAATTGAGATTCTCTCTGAAAGTGTACTAGGTAATTTCTTCGAATTCTTAAAATCTTTCAAAATCACTTAAATTCTATTAATCCACTCGTAATCCTTTGAAATCGTACTAAATACCTTAAAACTATTGTAATCCCTTGAAATCTCATGAAATTCCTAAAAAGCTTTGGATATCTTGTTGAATTCAGTAAAAATTTTGTAATTCTTTGAAATACTTTGCAGTCCTTGGAAATACCTTAAAATCCCTTGAAATCTGTTGAAATCCTTTCAAATCACTGGAAATCTTTCAAATCTTTTGAAATCTCGTTTACATTAAAAATAATTGATATACTGAGTAAAAATATAAATACGTAATTTCAAAAATCATCCTTACGTAATTAATGGATGTTCCCTTTTGGGAATGCAAACAATCTATTCTCTAAAGATTAAAAAAAACTTACGACAAACATCTGTTTGGCCTTCTTTAGTTGTTTTTCCCTCTTTTTAGTCTTTTTATTGACTTTATTAGCCAACATAACTTCCTTGACATTAGGCTCATCGTCACTATCGCTATCGTCACTATCTTTTTCCTCAGGATCAGTTCCCATAAAAAATTTCAAACTCGCTACCATAACTTTTGTTACTTTTGAAAAGCAACCGGTGGCTATGACGTTAACAGTTTTTGCATCATTCCACACATTTTTCTTGTACAGTTCAATCATGATGTCCAAGGACATTTTTGCTGCTCTATCACTCGAATCTTTTAACATGGTGAACATGAAATTTTGTAAAGCGGTATTAATCTTTGCATTTTTGTGCTTCAAGTTGACATTTTTTATGTCGGTGATGATGTGATTTTGTAAAAATTCTCTCAGGGCTTTGTCTTGACATCGAAGAAGATTGAAAAATAAACTCAAAAGGGCTGTTGGTTCTAGAAGTCCTTTATTTCGAAGCAAAATCAGAGCTTTGCAAAATGTCTGTAAAAATATTAAAAAGTCTAAATTTTTATAATTTTCTTTTGCATGCTACTTTCATTTTTTATATTCTTCTTTTACATACCATGCGCATATCACTATGGAGAACAGTGTTGTGCTTTTCGAGAGTCTTGATAAGTTCTTGAGGAAAGGTGGCGAGTTCATCTGGATAGCAATGAGCCACCTGTTTTTAAAGATAACTTTGAATAAAATTATTAAAAATCATTGATCAATTTAAAAATCGAATTCTCCACCTTTTTTAACTACTACATTGTAGTTCTTAATTTTTAATTTACATTTTTCCAACAAAATTTTTAATACAAGTAAAAAATCCCCTTTCTCATCAATCCTAAACGTTTTCCTGAAATTTTTCAGACTTCTGGCCACCATAAATTCAACACTTTCTCTGATAATCCTCTGCCTTTATTTTATTCAAAAGTAGTACAAACGTAGAAAAAATTGAAACTAAAATAAATAAGTAAATATTCGACACAATCATTCGATAGTCACTCGCAAGCTATAAACTAGATACCATTCTACTGATGAATAAAATCATAAAGATAATTCTTTACATTAAAATCAAGAGTTTTCGAAATGACGACCACAAAATCGTAGCTAACGCAGCATTTATACTTGGGTTCATCGATATTACAATCCCCGACACTAGCGAGCAATCCAAGTTGACACATTGTTGGAATTTGAGCCAGAACTTTAGTATTCAAATCGACCTTATCCTCCACAATACTGCAAAAAATCATAATCATTCTCTGAAGAGGAAAAGCTTTCGGGCCCGTTTGTGTATTCGCAACCTGTTTTTTCTTACTCAAAACCACTCTCTTCTTCCTCTTTGCCGCCCTTTTCATAAACAGATATTTATCCTCCTTGACCGGATTATACGACGCCAAAAAGGAAGCAATCAAAATATACTTTGCATAAACAGGCAGTTCAAAACTCAAAGCCAGTTTTGTAATTGATCCAATTTCTCTCGAAAGTTCTGCACCTTGCACGAAATCCTCGGTAGAAACTCGCAGATAAATCACCTCCAAATTCTTCTGAAAAACATTCGAGATATTCAGCCAGAGAGTTTTATTATCACTTGTTGTACACCTTCCAGATTCAATCGGTTCAACGTATTTTTCAAAATTAATCGAAGCCATGTACCGAAGTTCATTTAAATCTCTACAAAATCTATAGAAAACCGAGAGAAATAAATTCAAATAATTCTTAAAGAAATTAACTTCGTATCCTGGCGGTTTGTAGGACAACAAAATCTCGGCGATCTCAGCTTGCGAGTACTGTGGAAAATGGAGTTTAACTGGAAGCTTGACTCTCGTAATAGAGTAAAATTTCTCCCAGATTAAATCGGTGACGAAAATCGGACAAACGTTGGTTCCGGACAATTCTTTGAGACGTAAAAGTGCGAGGAGAAGATTTGGTTTGTCGCGAAGTTGTTCGCACTTTTCAAAGAGGATGATCATTGGAGTTTCTGAGGAAATTAATCGCAGATGAGAAATAAAATCCATGATGGAATCGCACTTGAAAGACGATTTGAAATTTTCCTCAGAAGTCAAGGTAGTTTTGGTGAAGTCCATTAGAATATCCTCAAACATGTGTTTATTTGTTGGATGATCGACGCAGTTGATGATGGAGATTTTGTATTTTAAATGGCTTACGATGCTTTCGATGATGAGGGATTTTCCGGTCGCTATGTGACCGTAGGCGAAAATGCAATCTGGCAGTGGCTCCTTGGGAGCGATAAGGGAATAAAAACGCCTTATGATATCATCCCTACAAACGATCTTTTTTCTTAGGGATTTTACGCACTTTTCCATTGTTAGTGTCTTTTAAAGTTTGTTATTATAGAAGTAAAGGTTTCGGTTTTCAGAATCCAGAGAATCGACAAACTTTTCTTTCTCAGACCTGCAAGAGAAACCAAAAGTTCGTCGATGCAATTACACAAATAAAAATAAATAGCGGGTATCAATAAATAAAAAGTGATTTCAAGATGGTGGCCACAGTCTAATTTTCGAGTTGTTCAGGGTGGCCGTTTTAATCGAGAAGGAAAATTCCCGGTCATTTCCCGGTTTGCAAAATTTTGTCATGATCATTGAAAATAAAAAATTCAAACTCTTAAAGCTGAACATTTTTTTTATTGACTAATCAAAACTGAACTGCAAATGAAAGCACTCAAAGTGGAACTCTTTTGTATTTTAAACTTTTAAAATTGAAGCTTAAATTTTTTTAGTTCAAACGCTTAATAATTTATACGTGTAAAATGGAAGCTTTCAACACGTTTTATTTGAAATTTTTAAATTAATTTCCGTTAAATTGCAAAATTTTGAATTATAAACTTTTATGAATTGAACAGTTTAAAGATATATGACAATATTTAAATCGGATTCGAAATTGAAGAAAAGCATTTAATTATGAATCCATTAATTTAAAATTATTTGAAAATTGAAAATTTTCAAATAATTTCAATCGGACGTTTACATTTGTTTAATTGCTAAATATTGAAAATTTGTTCTTTTCTCCAATTAAAAAATTCCAAATTGAATGGATTAAAAACGGAATATTTTGAATAAAATAATATTTAAATCGGATTTGAAATTGAAGGAAAGCGTTTAATTATCAATCTATCAATTTAAAATTATTTGAAAATAGCTTGTAAGTTTCAATCGGACGTTTACATTTGTTTAACTACTGAAGCTTTCTATTTAAAATTTTGTTGTTTTGAATATTTGATTTATAAATTTATTTTAAATGAATAGTCAAATATTGCTGAATATCAAAAAGTTGTACTTTTATGTAATTACAAATTTTCAAATTGAATGAGTTAAAAATGAAATATTTTAGACTGAAGAAATATTTGAATAGGATTTGAAATTGAATAAAAGCATTTAATTATGAATCTATTATTCTGAAATTACTTAAAAATTGAAAATATTTGATAAAGTTTCAATCGGACGCTTACATTATTTTGTTTAACTACTAAGGCTTTCGAATTGAAACACTTTATTTTTAACGTTAAAATCTGCAAAGTGTTTGATTTTGAACAGATTTTGAACAGATTCAGAATTGTCTTGTAAAATCAATTATTGTTCAATTAATAATACTCGAACTAAATTACAATTTTAAAAACCTTTCATTAAGTTATACTTACAGATGTTTAACTTCAAACTTTTTTTATCAAGAAATTTCAATTTCAAACGCTTTTAATTCTTAACTGTTTAAGTCTCAAAACTGCATTATAAAATTCTTTAAATTTAAAACGTACGCTTTAAAATAAAGACCTAAAATGGAAAATTTTTACGGTAAAAGATTTTAGAATAACGTATTAAAAACTAAATGATTTCATAATTGAAAAATTGAATTGAATAACAATTGAACTAACCATTAAAAAAAAAGTTGAAATCGAACTTATTGTAAATTGCACTATATCATGGGATATGAAATTTGTGATATTGCAAATGATTGGATAAACTTTTCTTCTAAAAAGTTGTAAAACTCCCGGTCAAAAAATAAATTCACTGTCATTTCCCGCTCTCAAAAAATTGCCGGTCATTTCCCGAGTTCCCAGTTCAGCGGCCACCGCGGTTGTTTAAATTTTCTACTCATTCAACTAAATTCAGAAATTATTTCCTTATTTTGAATGGTTAATAAGGATGGACAATAATACTGGAGTATAGAAAACTTACCTGTGCTAAAAACATAGAAACGACATCGAGATCTTTATCGAATTTTTCGGGATGAAGACGAAACACTTCCAAAAAGGATCTAAAGTGGTTGTGTTGCTGGAGGAACTACAAAATAAATGTGTTTTTTTTTTTAGAAATTCGATTCTAGATTAATATATTTGATTAAGAAATTACAAAATTATGCTTACTTCTTCTTTGTAGGATTCTGGATCGCGTTTAATCAAATTCTGGAGTTGCGGAAGATTATCCGGTAATTGGTTATTGTGTCGAACCATTATTTTTCGTGGCGATTAATCTATAACATAAACAAAATTTCATAAATAAATTTTGTTTGAAGAAATGATGGAAATAAATCAAAACTGAAAGGCCTTTGAAAAAAAAATTATTTTAAACTTGGCTAATCGCAAAACCTTAAAATTAAAACTTTTATATTATT
>JAUMHM010000088.1:18356096-18368673 GCA_032362435.1 Melikaiella ostensackeni | reverse complement strand
AAATAATCAAGTTTAAATAATTTGTGATCAAAATTCTAAAATTAGAAGAAAAGTGAAATAATAAAAATTCCCTATCAGTTGAAAATGTAATTTTCTTAAATTCTCCAACTGCAGTTTTAATTATTGGCCATTAATTTGAGATGTTACACAAATAATTCAACTACATATTAATTATTTTAAAAATTTATTAATATTTAAGCAAAAAATTAAATTACAAAGCAGAGTTTTATTTACATTGTATTACAGTTACATACAAATTTCGCAGTTTCGTATTGTGAACAAATCTCCCTAGTGGACGAAAAAATGGAGGACGTCTTTACGACATCTTTACGACATTTTTACGACGTCACAAAGACGTCCTACTTCCATATCTTAAAGATATCGTTAAGACATTTTAATGTAGCAAAGATGTCTTTCCGACATTTTTACGTCACGGACATATGACGTCTTCGCGTCTTGGAATTATTCAATTCAAATTTTTTGTGTAAAAACGTATTGCAGAATAACACAAAACCTCTCATTTCTATTCATATTATTCGCAATAAATGTAAGGGGCGAATTCACAACTACATTCACAACTTTATACGAAGTTTTCAATTGTTTGCAACGTTTTTATCCAACTTCAGATAAAAGATATCTCTGGAATTTACTGTGTATTTAACTTAAGTAGTTAAAAATAATATTTTTTAGGTCGAAATAAGAATTAGATCTGCTTTCCAAGCCTTCATATATGTAAATTAAGATTTATTTTTATTTGTATTTGCAAAATAATTAATAAAAAACACTATAAAGTGCGAATTATTTAAACAATTACTTATGTTCCCTATATAGGAGCTTATAATATTTGAATATTTTTCGTAGCGTATTCGAAACGTATAAGGGTGAAAATGAAGAAGTTGGAGTTGAAGAATTATTTGATTTTGAATTGAATGAAAAAAAGTATTTCAGATCAATATAAAATCTTTTTTTCTATTAGAGAAGGGCAAATTATACGTATATATGTAGATTGGTATAGCAAAGTAGGAGGAAAGGTCCACTGAATGGTAGGTCATTGTATTCTTTTAAGTTCTAACCGTGAGCGGAATTCGGGAAGAAAATAAAGGGGGCCCCAGAGCCTGCAGGTAAAATCCTGACCGTGAGCGGAATTCGTGTGCACCGGCACCAGGGCCCTGGCTAGACCGACCCTTGCACCAGGGGTCCTTTGTTGAAAAATGGGACAAAATTTTGAAATTAGAAAATTCTTAATTCTGCAGTCAGCTATTTGAAAGTAATATATTTGGAATCTACGAATTTTTCTGATCCCAGCGACATTTGAATTATTTTTAGAGGTTGAAAATTTGAGAAGTAATAAATTTTGAAATGAATATTGAGCTGAAGTTTCTTAAATTAAACTCCTTCAAATTTTCAAGTTTTCGAGGTAAAAGTGCAGGACCATTTTTCAATGAAATGTGATTGCATTAAATCCAAACTAAATAAAATTTGAAACTAACAGATCTGAAACGACAATTTGACAAGCTTTACGATGGTTATAACCATTTCGAAAAAATATATGTCCTTTCTATATTTTTTAAAAATTAAATAAAATCAAAAGTCAGAATATCTTAAAACATGTATCCTCAGATTTGATAAAGTGCATATTAAAAGAAAGCTTAGAGTTTCCAGATTGTAACCTTGGAAGAACACAATGGGAGATTCAAGGAATTCAGAGAGAAAAAATAAAATATCTCCGAAATTAAAAATTAAAAAACAGAATATTTCAAAACAAGTATCCTTAGATTTGGATGAAATGCATATTAAAAGAATGCTATAAGTTTCTAGAAAAAATAGGTCTCTAGAAAAAAGATCTGATTATACTTTTGAGATTTTTAATATCATTACTGATGATTTCATTTAAGGGGAAAGAAAACATTTTTATGAAAAAATTTAAAACATAAATAAACTGTTTATTTAAAATAAATTTGTTTTCGACTAATCTTTTTTTATTGTTTCTTACCAATTATTTGAAAATGATACGGTTTTAAGAATGATAATTTATTTTTTCGGAAAAAAGATTGTACTTGTTGACCTGATTTAATTTTTAAAAAAATGTAATCACTCAAATACCGTAAGACGGGGGGCTAAGCGGGACGTTTTTTTAAAAGTTTTTCTCAATATATTACCCACAAGAATTAAAATTAGATAATAATGCTTTGAATGTATATCTGATGTCTTTCTTCGTCTTGGGCAATGAGCAATGGGCATTGTTATTAAGGGTATGGAGGATAAAGAGGATCATACAAATTTATAGTCGAAATAAGATCGGGCTTCCCACCAATTAGGCCGCGAAATTTTTTATTCCATTGTTGGCTGCAAGTCTACATGCAAGCGAAATGAGAATTTGTATTTTAGAAAAATTCAAATGAATGGATGAATTTAAAATTTGAGATTTCTATTTATTATGAAGACCTGAGAATAAAATAACAATTTTGTTATGTGGCAGTTGTGAAGCTTCACGTGAAACTGGCACTGCTACACGAATTTTGCAATTATGAAAATGTTGCAATTTTTTGAATGGCAAAAATTAACAATTTGATATCTCGTGAACTATTAGCCGCAAAGTGTTCGAATAGTGATCGTTCTAAAGAATTTGATATGCCCTACAAATCGTGTGCTTTGCACTTATAACCTATCTTTTAACTGGAAGCAACAATCCAAGGAGGCGTTTCAATTTTCACTTTATTGTTAATTAACAATATATGTAACGATCTGACAGAGCTCAGTATTTTATTAGATCATACACTCAAACATTTTAAGCAACAAAATTTCTGTACATATTTTATTCTAACAAAAGGTCTTTCTTCGTCTTTTTTGACTGGGTTACACGTTTTTGATAAAAAGTAAAGGACACAAATTTTTTTGCGGCATGAATTGGCACAAAATTGGCACAAAATTCCTACATTAAAAAAAAATTGATGTAATTCATAGTTTTTGTTTTTTGGTGTGGTAGTGCCAGTTTCACGTGAATCTGACATTACTACACGTTTTAAAAAAAAATTACTGGGCACAAAATTTCTTTTTGCGGCATAAATTGGCACAAAATTATTGCATGTTGCTCATGTTAATAGGACAATGTGGTAATTCCAGCTTCACGCACCTGGAAATTTTGCTTAGAAAATAAAGTTAATTTTCCACCGCACACTTTTTCATTAAACAAAGTAATTAAACGCTTTTATTCAATTTTAAATTATATTCAAATATTGTTTCAGTCTGAAATATTCAATTTTCAACTCATTCTAATTAAAAGTTTTGTGATTAAAAAAAACTTTAATACTTAGCAATATTTGACTGTTAATTTAAAATGAGTTTATTAATCAAATATTCAAAACTAAACAATTTTAAACAGAATTGTTTGAAATAGAAAACCTTGCACCGTTAAAATTTCAGAGTGATAAATTTAAACTTTGAACGTTACAATTTTAATTGTTGCATTTACAAGTGAAAGTGTTGAATTTTGATGCTTAAATAACAACTGAACAATTATTAATTTGAAACGACTTAACAGTAAATTAATTCAACTTCTAATTCAAAAAATGCTCAGTTTGAAAAAAAAATTATTTATATTTTTCAACCAGAAACCTTTGAACTGTTCAATGTATAGAATTAAAAAATTTGCAGATTAACGGCATTTAATTAAAAAAATTTCAGTTAAAAAGTGTTGAAAACTTCCATTTTATACGTGTAAATTATTGAGTGTTTGGATAAAAAATTTCTGAATTAAAAATTTTTCAAGCTTCAATTTTAAAAGTTTAAAATGCAAAAGAGTTCCACTTCGAGTGTTTTAACTTCAAATGATTATTTCAAATGAAAAAATGTTCTTATTCTTGTAGTATGTATAATTCAACAATTTCTAATTGAAAATGTGCAAAATTGAAGAATTTGTCAATTAAATGTTTCAAATTTAACAATTTCAATTAAAAACGTCCGAAATGATGCACTATCCAATTTTAAGAATTCAAAATTAGTATCTGAATTTTTCGGTTTCTTAGTCACCTATAATATAAAAATTTTACTTGAAAATTTCATTTGAAACACATTTATTTAATTGAGGTGCCGGACGCAAAAAGGAGATAAAGAATTATATCACTCCTAGTGAAATAAATCTGTATCTTCGTTTTGCATCCGGCGCCTCAATTTTGGACTACTACAATACAATTTTGTCCCATTAATCTAAAGTCAAAACGGATAAAATCTTTCAGCTTTTTTCATTCAAAATAAATAATCATTTCCTAAATTCTCAGGAATGAATGTAAATTTATCCTAAATTTTTCTTTTCATTTTTGTCCAATTTTATAAAGAATTAATGCGGGATAAATTTAGCAAAAGTTTGAAATTTAAAAATTCAGAAACTTACCAAGGCAAACTACTTGCCCCACATCAATAGACGAAGGCCAATCCCCGGCAGCAATGCATCCGAAAACTCCGCATTCGTGTGTCAATCCTGTACCTCTTTGCCCTCGAGTTTCACCTTTGCTGCGTCTTTCCCTGACTTTTACCGTATTAACCGAAAGTCTAGAAATCGCATCTGAACAACTCTCAGTTTCCTTATCGCTAGACATCCTTGAATCGACTGGAAAATATACAAAATCTCTCAATTTTCAAAACTCTTCTCACAGAAACTCTGCTTAGATTGAGCACATTCTTCAGCAAAGTATATAGGAACAAGTGGATGTTAATGCATATAATCAGTCAATGTCGAAATTTGGGAGGGTCAAAAGAACATGAGATTAGCTTAAAATTAAATGCAATCTAAAATATATTCGGCAAAAAAGATGATAAGAGACAAAGTATGGAGGCAGACAAACTTAAAGAATTGGTATTCCAAAATTATTCACGATTTAATTATAATTTCGTCGATTATTTCTATTTTTCATTTTAATATCAACTCTGATTTGATTTATCTATATCCCCTTTTTTAAATATAAATATTGCTATAAAATCAAACTGCAGCTTGACACAAAATAATTAGTTTACCTGAATTTTTATTTCAATTTCATTAATTATATAAGGGTGAAATAACTACTCAGAAAATGATCAATGAGGATAATAAATAAATAGATGCAATCAAGAGGCGGTATTTAGCGAATGTATCGGGAGAAAGTTTAAAGATTTTTATGCTCGTGGAGAATTATTAGACTATTATGGAATGTTGAGTAGATTCCAATTAAGAGACCCCCTAGAGAGCATTTCAGATCGTATTATCAGCCGCGTTCCTATGAACTATTGACCTCATTGATAAAAAAAAGTGTTTATTTATTGTGCTTGATTCTAGCCAGGGAACTGCGCTTTGTATGTTGCAATCAATTTCGTCATCAATAGTATCTATAAATTGACGTGGGATCAACATTTGAAACATTTGTCCACATTGTTTCCACTTTAGAAAATAATTGTGTTTGTTATACGATAAGCAAATATTTCCTACAAATTTTCCTACGTTAACATCTTTATTTATACATTTTTTATCGACGAACATTTTTGGTATAAAGGTCGTATTGTAATTTTTTCAAAATAAAAATGTTTTAATGTAAAGAATTAAGACTAAAAGTTTTAAAATTGCGAAAATTAAAGGTTTAAAGGATAAGTGGCCTTTTTGCTGAGACTTCAGAATTTCATATCCGTTGAATAAGAATTTACTTTTTCACTTGAAGCCGCTGGATGTAAAATGCAAAGCAAGGATAAATTCAGAGCAAGGTTTTAAGTCGAGCATGCCATTCTGTCATATCATATTTCTAGCTTTTAAAATATAATTCTAGACAATCTAGACTTGAGTGGATAGTGAGTAACCAAATCTCGATTAGTGTTCTAAAGAGTTTAAGTGTTTAGAGAAATTCTCACGAGCATGAATGAAAATATGCTCGAGGTTTACGAGTATGTGCTTTGAGAATTAAATGAATATTTATGAGCATTTTGAATTAGGATTTAAAAAATCGTATCTTCTATTTTTATTCACTTTCAAAGCAAAAATATCTTCCTGTCCACATTTTACATTTTATCTCAAACTGTAATCGCTTAAATAGCTAAATATATTTAAAAATACTGAAATAATAATTACATTGTTTAAATTTCGCGGAAAAATGTATCGCCTGAAATTAGAAAAGGCGCTAAATTCTAATTATCAAAGAAGTCGAAGTAATAGAAAACATGTTTTTCGCATCAAACAGTGCAGGGATCACAGCCTGTCCCCTTTTTTTACTTAATCCCCTCTTGCCCCCCTTTTCCCCTGCAGGGATCACAGTCTGTCCCCTTTTTTTACTTAATCCCCTCTTACCCCCCTTTTCCCCTTTGAATTTGAAAAATCCCCTATAACACCTAAAATCAAAAATTTTGACCCAATTTTTCTCCTTATTCTCCTCTTTTGCAAAGTTTCGATTTATTTATTAAGAATCATAAGCGGAAATTTAAGAAATTAGAAAGCAAGACGCTTTGAAAGAGTCTTTTAAATAAAATTATTGTAGTTACTGTATTAAATTCAATTTGAAACGCTTTAATTTCCTTGAATTTCAAGTAAAAACATTGCATTTTCAAAAATATGGATCAAATTTTAACCAAATAGTTGAATTTTCAACCAAAAAAAAAAAGAATTTTCAACCAAGAATATCAATTTTCTAGCAAAACAGACGAATTTTTCGGCAAAATACATATATTTTCATAAAAAATAATGAATCTTCAACCAAAAGAAAAAAATTAACATATTAGTTGAACCTCTAACTAAGTAGTTGAATTTTCAACGAAGTAGTTGAATTTTCAACGAAGTAGTTGAATTTTCAACCAAGTATTTGAATTTTTTACCAAAAAAAGATTTCGTAGTCAAGAGAGAAAAAAATGTCAATCAAATTGTTGAATTTTCTAGCCAAAAAGACGAATTTTCTACCAAACAGTTGAATTTTTAACCCGAAAATATGAAGTTTACACAAAAAAGTTAATTTTCAACCAAACAGTTGATATTTCAACCAAAATAATTTTTATTTTCAATTCAAAAACAGTTGATTTCAATAAAAGAAAACGACTTATCAACAAAATAGTTTAATCGACAACCAAAACAGATTAATTTTCAACCAGACAGTTGCATTTTTAATCTAAAAGGATAACATTTCTACCAAAAAGATGAATTTTCAAGGCGAAAAGACGAATCTTTTATAAAACAGTTAAATTTTCAAAGAAACACAATTTCAACTAATTTGTTGAATTGTCTAGCCAAAAAGACGAATTTTCTACGAAGTAGTTGAATTTTCTACCCGAAAATATGAATTTGCAACAAAAAAAAAAGGTACATTTCCAACTAAAAAGATGAATTTTCTACTAAAATGATGATTCTTTAACCAAAAAATGAATTTTTAACACATTAATTTTCAACCAAAAAAGATTAAATTTCTACCAAAAGACGAATTTTCAACAAAAAAATATTTTTCTGTTATTAAAGAAAAGAAAATTTAACAAAATTGTTGAATTTCCAAGCCGAAAAGGCGAATTTTCAACAAAAAATTATAAACTCTCACCAAACAAGTTAAATTTCAACCAAGTAGTTGAATTTTCTACCAAGGATGACTTTTGAACAAAATTGTTGAATTATCAACAAAATAATTAAATTTTTTACCAAATAATAAAATACTGATAAAAATACATCAAAAACAAATTTAAGAGTCTAAGCAAACAAAATCAGAAAAGTAGGTTTTTCAAATCATCTTGCTAAAGAAAAGGCGCTACTGTTAGAAGACACTCTCGTTCAAAATTCACGATATACCCATATAATACAAAAAGTTCTTAATAAAAAATGAAATACCCTTTTAACCACCTTTTTGTCCGAAAAAATTCCCTTTTTTAACTAAAATTGAACTACTGAACCGCTGTGATCCCTGACAGTATATACATAATTTAAATCTAGCATATGCTTCATTCACTCTAAAGTGTGTTTGTGAAAAATATTTGTATTAATTATGATATGTGTTCGTTTAAACAATAAATGCTTTAAATTCTCTTAAATGCTCTGTAAATGCTCTGTTCGAGTTTAATTGCTGAGCATATTCCCGAGAGAATTTGCTCAACATAAATTCTTGGGCATTTAACAATTTTTATCTCGATGAGTTCATCTCGGTATTATGAAAAATAGCCAAGTTTATCAAACCAGTGTGAGGAAATTTTCATTGAAATTGATCTGATATTAGATTTGTTTCCCAGTTCATGTTAAAATTTAAATGGACTTTAACAATCTTAAAAGTCGATTTTATAAATCTTCGATACATGCTGACAAAATGTTGGAAATTTGATCTTTTCTAAATGCAGGCCTCACAGACCGGTCCCTGTATCCCCTATTGTCCAATTAATTTGGTCCCCATAGTAACCTATTTTCAATCGACAGCCAATTTTTTTTTTATAACTTTTAAGTAAAATCGGTGTGTCTAAACGTTGCACTCTTTCGATGTCATAAATATCTTGGAATCTCTTACTGAGAATTCCTTAGGACCCATGATTGTATATTAAGCCTAACAAAAATCATTTTCTGAAGTTTTCCGGGAATCTTAAATATTTTTCTCATAAGACTAGGGCTGACACACAGTCACTGAAGTCACTTTTAAAGAGTTTTGATGAGTTTTAAATTCAGCGTGAATTCTTATGGATTTTATCAGATTCTCTTGCATTTCCTTGAATTCTCCTAAATTCACTCCAATTTTACTGAAATCAATGGAGCTTTTGAGATTTTTGGATTTTTTTTTCATTTCATTTGAATTTCTTTGAATTTAGCGTGAATTGTTTTGAATTAATTCTGAATTCTTATTTATCCTGAATTCGCTCAAATTCACCTGGAGTTCTTATCAATTTCATCGAATTCTTTTCATTTCTTTTGAATTCAAAAGCACATTAGTCACTTTTAGTCAACTTGAGTCACTTTTCAGGTAATAAGTTATTCACTTTTGATTATTTTTACGGTTAAAATAGGCCACTTTTTCCATTTTTAAAGTGAATTAAGCTGTGGCAGCCTTGCATGAAACATTTGGATACACGTTCAGAAGAATAAACGTATGATTTTCTTCCTGATAAAAAGGACACAAAATGATTGTGAAAAATCGCATGTAAAATCACATAATTGTATTAATCAGCATAACTGGATAATTTCAAATTCAAGGAATTCAGAATTGAATAATTTCAGATTTAATTTTTCAAACTTGGACAATTTCAACTTGAAAGCTTTTGAACTTGAATAATTTTGAATTGCAAATTTAAAGAATGTAATTATATAAAATTGTTTGATTTTAAATGTAAATCGTTTTAAAGTGTACAATTTCAAAGTAAAAGCTTTAATGCTTATGGTAAACAATTTTAAATTCAAATATCTGAAGATGATTTCAAATTTAAAACTTCCAAAATACTGGCGTGCAAAACAAAAAAAAAACTCGTGACTTACATTAGGGATTTGGCACCTAAATCACAACTGTTTTCCGCTGAAATATATTAGAAAGAATGGCGAATCATGTGCCGTATCTCAAGTGTAAGTTACGGGTTTTCTTGTTTTTAAATTGAGTCTTAATGTTTTGACAATTTGAAGCTTAAAGCGGACAAAACTTAATAATACCATAATTTGAAATTAAAAGCGTTTAAAATTTTACAATTTTGATTGGAAAACGTTAAGAACCAAAGAAGAGGATTGAAATTATTAAACCTTATTGGGAAAGTTTAAATTGAAGACTTTCAAATTTTGGCAATTTTAAATTATTGAGACTTTCAAAATTGATATTCCTGATAAAAAGGTCACATAATTAGTATAGGTTCCGAAATAAATGCAAAATTTACGTGTAAAATCTACAGAATAAATACACATTCATGAATGACTTGATTTGGCCCGTTAGCAAAACATGTACAAAAAAGTGCTAATTTGCGTAATATTTATATTTTCGTAGATCCCAATTGTTCAGTGTTTTTTTAGGTCCAAAAAGTATTTTCAAATTTCGACAGATTTTTATATACTGATCCATAAGAGACAATTTTATATTTGACAAACTGATGTTTTTATAACAAAGAATTTGAAAACTCCCTTTAAAAATGACCACAGAATTTTTTTTTGTGATTGGAGGCCTTTCTGTGGATGAAAATCCCTAGTAAGAAATGGTCAAGTCATGAAAAATTTGCTCGCTTGGAAAAATCTTCTGAATACGTCAGAACGTTTCACTGACAGAATACATTAGAAAAAAATTGGCATTTTCTCGTATTCAAAAATGATCTTTTTCTACCTATGTCTAAAAAACCTGTTGAATATCTCAGAACTTTCTATTAATAGAAATATAGTAGAAAAAAACTCAAGAAAAGCTAAAAGAATTAAAAATAGGTCAACTCAAATATGATAATATTAAAATTATGCTGTTTATTCAGTTTTCATTCTTTTAGCTTCTTTAAATTTTGCTAATGTATTTTCATCAGTAACAAGTCTTGAGATGCTTAAAAGATTTTTCAAGGCTAGCTGAAAAATTCATTTTAAAATGAAAAACCTACTGCCTATAATAACTTATTTATTATCCCCTTTTTTTTGTAAAAAAGGGTACCCTTCAAGCGTGAAAAAAGTACCTTATGAGCGTGAAAAATGTACCCTCTATACCCTATTTTTTATCCCATAGGGACTGTGAGGCCTATAATTGTAAAGCGCTGGATATTTTATCATTAAAAAATTCATAAACCCATGCAATTTATTGAAATTTGTTGTTTAAAAGCAGCAAATTCTTCAAGACTCGAATTTTCAATATTCGAAGGTACTAGAAATTTTTTCCCAAATTAGAAGGCGCTTGAAATTAAAATCTTGTCAATTTTGAGGCATTAGAAATTAATGTTTAAAATTTGATTGCACGCAAAATTAAAATATTCCAAGTTTTTTGGCGCTCGAAATTTAATTTTCAAATTTTCAAAATTAGAGTCGCGCGAATTTTAAAATCACCAAAATTGAAATAATATAATTTAAATTATAATATAATTTAATATTTAATATTAATTATTATTATATATATTATTATAAATTATAATTTAATATTTTATATAATATAATTTAAATTTACAAATTGTAACAAACAATGCAATTCTATTTCAGAGCAGAATGTATTTGAATCATATTCTTTAAATATTTGAAAAATATTACGTCAAAAAATATTTTAAATATAAAAAATAAGAAATTCAACTGGTTGCTTCTTAGAGCGACTAGAATTACAACTATAATAATCTGTCATTTATTCATTCATTCACTTTGTCCACATTGAAGCTCCTGTGTTTGAACTCGTTTTTCGCATGTTTTTTGTCTCCCGACTTTTTCTGTCATGTCAATGTGACAGTTTATTAATATACGTCAGATTGCCATTTCATAAAATTGTTTTCCCACTTGAAGCCACATAAAATTGTTCCCCTTGCATGGAAATGCTTCAGTTTGAATTTGAATAACGATTGCCATAATGTCAGACATATTATAACAATTTTTACCTGATTTTAGGATTTTAGAAATTGAACAATTTTGAATTAAACGACACCGAACTTTGTTTAAAACTGAACGATTTTCAAATTAAAATTGGGAAATTGAAACTGTTTTTTGATACTGAAATCCTTTAAAGTTAATTAATAAGCGTTTCAAGTAGTGGCTTATAATTTTCAAAATTAGACTATTTCAAGTTAATTGTAAATTTAAAATTGACGAAATAGAATAATCAATTCATATTTTAGCATTCAAAATTGAAAATTCAGCTCTTAAAAATTTTAATAATTCACAATTAAACAAACCATACAATTTTAAACGTTTTAGTTTAAAATCATTTAATTTTAATATTTTATTTAAAATTGTTTTTTAGAATTTTGTTAAGCTTTCTACAGTTGAATATCATTCAATTAATTATTCAATTTTCAACTTTTTAAACTTATAATTCTTTGACTATTAAAATTTGCGATTTGAAACATGTAGTTTAATTTTTTGAATCTTCAGTTTAAAATTGTTCTAATTTGAAAAATTTATATTGATAATAAATAGCAGTCCCTGTGTGTACCGGAAAAATCCGGCTATTTTGACCGAAATTTCGATACAAATAGTCCCTTTTCCAGATCCCGCTATTCGTACCAAAAAAATCCGGCTGTTCGTACCTAAATTTCAGTACTAGTAGCCTCGGCCTTCATAAATTAGAAAATGTTCATCTTTAACACGTTTAAATTTGAAATTGTCTTAATTAGTTTGAAGTTCTCCAAGATTCAAAACTGTATTTTAAAAAAATTAATTTTTGATGTAAACGTTTAAAAATTTAAAAGCTTTATGCACATTTTCAAATTAAAACTTTCAAAATTAAATAATTTTTTAATTGAAAAATAATACAAATTAGTTTAAACTCAAATTCTCAAACCTGTTAGTTTGAAAGATGAGCCTAGGTCAAGGGTGTAGGAGAAGAAGAACTAATAATAAGCCGAAGCAAACTCGAGTTAAAATAGAGAATTTGCAGAAACCAGAAGTACATTTGGTATATCGTGAAAAGCTGAATAAATACTTAGAATATCATGAAGAAGACTGGAAGACTGAATTGAACAATAAAAA
>JAUMHM010000088.1:18333142-18344047 GCA_032362435.1 Melikaiella ostensackeni | reverse complement strand
TGAGTGGAGACAAAAGTCTGGCCTTTGCAAGAGACACTTAAGAGAGTAAAGCTGTCAGGTAAGCACTCTAATTATCTAATTAATTAGTTTTTCTCTCATTTTTTCATCTTGCTCCGAAATGATAAAAAAGAATAAGGCGAAAGATCCAAAATTTGCTCCGATTTTTTAGAAAAGAAGGCTTGCATTTTTCTGGCAGAGTCTACAATCAATTCATTATGTTTAAATAAATTTAGCCGTTATCTACTTACGAATATAAACTATCATTTGCAGGGTGGCCGCTGAACCGGGAAACCGGAAAATGACAGCGAATTTATTTTTTGACCGGAAATTTCACCAATTTTTAGAAGAAAAATTTATCTAATCACTTGAAAGTCACAAAATTCATAATACCACATGATATAATGCATTCTAAAATAAGTTCAATTTCAACTTTTTTTGAATGTCAAGTTCAATTGTTAACTTTTTCAATTATGAAATTATTCAGCTCACAATGCGTAATTCTAAAATGTTTTACTTTAAAAAATTTCCATTTTAGGTCTTCATTTTCAGGGTGTTTACCTGATTGGGAAATTGGGAAATGATCGGGAATTCGATTCAGTGACCGGGATTTTTATCTCGAATGTACAAATATGCATATTTAAAAGTGCTTTTATATATTTTATTACTCTAATTCTAAGTTGAAACAGGGAATAAATAAGAGAAATATTTTTAAAATCACGTAAAGAATTACAATTATCCTGACTTGGAACAGGGAATTTTCAAAAGAATTCTAAGTTGCGACATGGAATTTCAGTGAAGAAATATAATTTTGAGTTTAGGACAGGGAATTTCCACAAAGAAATATACTTTGACTTGGAACAGGGAATTTCTGAAATGAATTTCATTGTGACTTGGTGTAGGTAATTTTCTAAAAGAAATAATTCTGAGTTTGGACGGGGAATTTTTGGAAATAAATGTAATCATGACTTGGAACAGGAAATTTTCGTAAAGAATTATAATTTTTACTTTGGGGCTGGGAATTACCGTAAAGTAAAGAATTATAATTTCCATTTTAGAACAGGATATTTCATCAAGAATTTTAATTTTTTCTTTAGGATAGGAAATTTTCGTAAAGAATTATAACTTGACTTGAAACAGAATTTTTGACATGGAGCGGGAATTTTGGAAAAGAATTTTTATTTTGATTTATAAAAAGGAAATTTACAAAAACAATCTCTGTTCCAAGTCAGAATTCGTCAGATTTTCACAATTTTTTACTCCAAATTAGAATTTGTTTGAGTTCAAAAATTCTTGTTCAAATTCAGAATTATAATTCTTTTACAAAATTCTCTGTTCCATATCAGAATTTTCATTCATATGACTAAAAATTATCGGATGTTGCTAGTCCAAATTAAAATTCTTTTCCATAATAGCCTGCTCAAAATCTTTTAAAATGTTAATAAATCTCTTGAAATCCTTAAAATTATTCGAATCTTTTGAACTCTTTTAAATTGACCGAGAAAAAATAACAATTGATCGGGAATTTATAATCATCCGTCGGGTAAACACCCTGATTTTTAAGCGTACGTTTTCAATTTGAAGAATTTTAAAATGCAGTTTTGAAGATTTAAACAATTAAAAACTAAAAGCGTTTGAATTTGAACATTTTTGATATAAAAACGTTTAAAGTTGATCAAGTGTAAATATGAATTAATTAATGATTTTTAAAAATGAACTGTAGTTCAAGTACTCAGAATTGAACAATAATTGATTTTACCAGGCGATTCTGAATCTGTTCAAAATTAAACAATTTAAAGATTTTAACGTTTAAAATTGAACTGTTTTAATTCGAAAGCCTTAGTGTTTAAATAAATGTAAACGCCCGACTGAAACTTTATAAACTTCTTTCAATTTTAAAATAATGTCAAATGAGTAGATTCATAATTAAACGCTTTTATTCAATTCCAAATCCTATTTCAATATTGTTTCAGTATTTGACTATTCATTTAAATTGAGCAATAATAAATGAAATATTGAAACCTGCATTGTTTGAAATAGAAAGCCTTGAATCGTTAAAATTTCAAAATGCTAAATTTAAGCTTTAAACGTTACAATTTTAATTGTTCCATTTTTTTAAATGTTTAATTTGTAAGTGAAAGTGTTGAATTTTGATATACAAATAACAAACGGGGATGGTTTCCTGGGGATAGTAGAACATCATCTCCTGGGTCATTAACTTGTTACAAAAAATCCTAAGAACCAACCACATTGATTACTGCAGAAGTTCTTCAATCTTTGTTGAATGAATAAAAATGTTTAGCACCCCTCAAAGTAAACTCAGATCGGTGTCACTACTAGGGTAATTTCCTGAGGATAGCAGAACATCATCCCCTGGGTCATTGAGTTCAAAAAATCCGTGTCCAAGCACCCCATAAACTGAATGCAGATCGCTTGGATGGCGGATAATTTTTTATTTTTTTAGATTTTTATCGAGTTGTAAGGGAGGAAATTTTGTTTTTTAATTGGCAAGGAAAAATTTGTTTATTTTTAAGATATTTATGGAGTTGGAAGGGATAAAATTCTGGTTATTTATTTTTTTTTAGTTGAAAGAGATCATTTTTTCTTTTAAACATTTTTATTGAGTTGAAGGGGGGAACTATTTATTTTCAGTCTTTTTTCTGAATTGGAAGAGGGTAATTTTTTATTTTCAACGTTCTTATTGTGTTCGAAGAGATGAAATTTTCGTTTTCAATTTTTTCTGAATTGGAAGAGGGACATTTTTTTGTACTTAAGTACTTTAATTTGTAGTTCAGTTTTGCTTACTTCAAATGAAATAAAAAATCAGTTTTAAAAGTTCAAATTTTTTAATTTCAATGATCGTGAATAATTTTTATGAACCGGGTTAAACCGAGAAATGACCCGGAATTTTTTCCCTCGATTAAAAAGGCCACCCTGCATTCCTCATATGAAATACATTTTTTAGTGATTGACGGTTACCAAATTTTCCCAAACATAGAATTCCAAACATGAATTCTCTAAGAGAATTCATAAAAAAAGCTTCGGATTTAAATTTGGAGTACCATAAATAATTGTACATTTTTTTCAGCATATAAGCTAGGAAAGCTGATAATTGAGGGAAAGACGAAGAAAGTCTTCGAGCTCATTGACGATCCCAAGCTATGTTTTCTTCAAAGCAAAGATCGCATAACAGCCGGCGATGGTGTAAAATCCCATGAACTGGAAGGAAAAGCTGCAATCAGCAATGCCACAACTGCAAAAGTTTTTCAGCTCCTAAACGAAGCAGGTCTTAAAACTGCTTTCGTTAAAGTTGCAAGTGAAACGGCTTTTATCGCTAAAAAGTGTGAAATGGTTCCGATAGAGTGGGTAACCAGGCGACTGGCAACTGGAAGTTTCCTAAAACGAAATCCAGGTACAAAACCTGAAAGTAAAATTTAAATTAATTCATGTCATTAAAACTGTTTTAAATATCCCATTAGAAATTAAAGTATAAAATTCATCTAATATTTAATTTTTTTCCTTCTAGGTGTACCAGAAGGTTTCGTATTTTATCCACCACTCCAGGAGACTTTCTTCAAAGATGATGCCAATCACGATCCTCAGTGGTCTGAGCAACAAGTCGTTTCTGCTGGATTTAAATTGAATGGTCTTGTTATTGGAAAAGACGAATACGATATTATGAATGAAATGACGTTGGCAGTATTTGAAGTTCTCGAAAAAGCTTGGTCAACGAGAGATTGCGCACTGATTGATATGAAAATTGAATTCGGTGTTGATAACAATGGTGAAATTCTCGTTGCGGATATTATTGATAGCGATTCTTGGAGACTATGGCCCTCTGGAGACAAAAGACTAATGAAGGACAAGCAGGTATTTTCTTATTAATTTAATTGAAGATGTCAACAACTGAAATGGATTTTATTAATTGTACAAATCTCTTAACTCAATTTTTACCCTTATATTTTTTTAGGTTTACAGAAATCTGTCTACTGTAACCAAAGAAGATTTAGACACCGTAAAACGAAACTTCAAATGGGTAGCTGACCAGCTCGAATATCTCGTTCCTCCTGCAAGTTCCCTCGTCGTGATTTTGATGGGATCCCCATCAGACGAGGAACACTGTAAAAAAATAGGAAAATATGCAAAAGACTTGGGACTTCGAGTTCAACTTCGAGTTAGCAGTGCTCATAAAGCAACTGAAGAAACTCTGAGAATTCTATCGGAATACGAAGGAAGCGGCGAAAAGGTATCAGAAGAGTTTTGATCAATCTCTTGACCCAAGTGACATTTTGCTCTTCTTTTAGAATTGATAATACAAAGATGACGACACATTGTTGTTCATTTGAAAGCTATCATATTTTCTTTCTCTTTTTATTTTCTGTAGGTAGTACTGATTGCAGTAGCGGGAAGAAGCAACGGACTGGGACCAGTTCTCTCTGGTAATTCTACTTTGCCTGTGATCAATTGTCCTCCTCTGAAACCTGAAGACGTTGGTCAGGATCTTTGGTCATCGCTTAAAGTTCCTTCGGGTGAGTTTTCATTCCCTGAAGTGAGACTTGTTTTGAGGAAAAAGATATTTTTCTGGCAGAGAAGACAAAATAATAGAATTTGTATATCTTATGTGAGAAAGGCGATAAACCTCAAAGCTTTGAGTTTGAAATCGTTAGCACGCAGGTACCGAATTTAGAAATCAAGGCGTAAAAGAATTGAATAATTTTAAATCGTAACTGATGAATGAGATAATTTACTTCAGAATTAAGCATTCAAATTGAAATCATTTTTAAGATTGAAGAAATCTAAAATTTTTGTTTGGGCGTTAGGTGCCAACACAAAACGAGATTGGAGAGTTTAGACTGCTAACCCCAGATAGGAGAGTATAGCATGGAGGTACCGAATTGAAGCTTGAAAACAATTTGGTTATGAATTTAAATTGTTTAAAGTTGTAACATCTGCAATTGATAGACTGCATAGGTTAATATTTATATTGAAATCGTTAAAAATTGAATAATTTTAGATTGAAAATTGATCAATGTGACAATTTCAATATCTAAATCTTGTACGATTTCGAATTGAAAGTCATAATGGTTGAACAATTTTAAGTGTTTCTTTTTGAAGTTGTCGAATTATGATTGTCCTAAATGTAAAGTTGTTCAATCTTGATAAATTGTATTAAAAATATATTTCATTGGAAAATGTTAAAATTGAAATTATTCTGTTTGAAGGCCTCGAAATAAAAATTGCTCAATTCTTATTCTCATGGGAATTGTAGAATTTAAAATGTTTTTCATTTGGATTTTTTTTATTCTTGAACGCTTCAAGTTCAGCATTTTTCCTTATTGAACTTGGAAATTTGGATATTCTTTTTGGAATACTTTGAATTATAAATTGTTCAGTTTTGTAGGCTTGAATTTAAAAATTTAAATGACAGCAAAAAATTTTTAATTCTGGAATCTTGAAAGCGTTGATTTGGAAAAAATATCTTACTTATGTACTATTAAAAAAAAATTATTTCGTGCTTCTTAAATAATTTTTTTTTTACAGGTCTTGGCTGCACTACAGTTTTATACCCAGAAAGTGCCGCCCTCGCTGCAGCGCAAATTCACGCCCTGAATGATCATCTCGTCTGGTCACGATTACGAGTCCAAAAGTTAACAAACTTTATCACTTTGAAAAAGGCCGATGCCAAAACAAGAACGCTGAAAATCTAAATCTCACCCTACAACCTCGTATTTTGAGCATATTATATTTTCGACTGATTTTTCTACGATGCTTAAAAAGCCATAGAAACTGGAAAATTATTTTCAAACATTTCTAAATATCGCAAACATACTGTGATTAAATGTTCTTGATCGCACTTTCTATTTACACAATTCTTCTTTTCCTATGGCTTCTACTTTACACTTTTTCACAAGTTTATAAAATCGATGTGTTCCTTATGCAACCTGTTTTTGAATGAAATTCATTCAATAAGAGTTTGAAAAATCGATGTTAATGTTAGCTGTTTTTGTCTACGTTTTGTTATTGTTGCTTTTAATTACTCTTTACTGGGTGCAGGTTTATAATATACACCTCTTCCCACTTCGAGAGATATTTGAATAAATGGAGGGCGCAAATTTCACTGTACTGATTTTAAAGCCAAGTTTATTCCACTCTTTGAGTCTATGATATCTTCTGATAATAAAATCTTTAGTAAGAGAAAATTGTATTACATGGTCGAATTATCATTTAGTACATTCTAATTAGACTCTGGGAAACACGAGATCGGTATCCTTTAAATTTGCAGTGATACATTTACAAGCTTTTTTCTCCAGTTCTTCACACAACAGTTCTTTCTCATTCATTTTATTTTTCATAAAACAATGGAAAAAAAGAAAAATGTAAATATTGATAAAAATATCAGTTTTTTTCTTTATTCTTTTTCTCAGATCATATCTTAAAATAGTGACAAATTATTTTCAAAAAGACCTTTTCATTGGAAAATATTTTATTTACATTAAGCTTTCTATATTACAGGATTTAAGTTCGTAAATAAATTCATATAAATAGGGGAGACTGGGGTTAACTGAATACCAGTACCAATAGAATAATGCGAATTTTCTCGTAATAGGAATAACAATAATATACTCTGATAATTTTTTTTTAATAAGCACAATCAAAATTCTTTTTGTAAAAAATTATTAGAATATATTGACATCATTCTCATTAAGAGAAAATTCGGATTATTCTATTATTACTATTATTCAGTTGACCCCAGTCTCCCCTACAAAGGTTGATTTTGTTCAGGGCCTCAATATCCTCAATTTCTTTTGCACACTTCCGACTTAAAACCAAAGGATCTACATCCTGTATCAGAACTTCTTATTCTATTTAATTTCGAAGAATATAAAATCCCGGAAACGCAAATTGATTCTCGGGACTCTCATAGACACCCGGAACGATAATCTTTTTCTAGTTTTTAAAATTCAAAAAAGGTTTTATGATTTCTGTAAAACTAAATGATTCAAAAGAATAAAAATTGAATATTTCAGATTAAAACGGAATCCACAATCAACATTCTGGCCTTGAAATTTCAAAGCAGTTGAATAATTTAATGCTTTAAATTAAAACTAAAAAAAATTGAAGACTTTCAAATGTTAAAATATGCATATAGCAAAATTTGATTTTTGTAGTTATGTACAACTGTTTGAAATGTTTTTTTTTTTTATATTTCGAATAGACAAAAGTTTAAACTTAAATTTGAAAAATATGAAGTTATTTTTTTATTAATTCAAAATAATTGTTCAGCGAAATCTTTTGGATGGAAAAGAAGCAAGTTTATTATAATTGTCGATAGTTCTGCCATTATCTGCAACATTAGTCAAACTAATAATTAATTTAATATCGTTATCATTATTAACCTTCAGGCAACGCATAAATTGAAGTAGAAGAATTTGTTTACGTTTTAAACTTGTCGATCTTATACGCAATACATATCAATAAGGCACAAATTTTTTACAATAATTATAATGAAAATTTTGGATTCAGGAAGAATCAAAAGAAGACTCATTGTAGCTGTCGAAAAATACCCAAAACGTAATTAATATATACAGATATCTAAAAACCAAACAAACAAATAGATTTTATATTGCTTGCTTGATTTCTAGATTTCTTTTCGTACAAAATTTATAAAAACAGTACAAGGTTATTATTTAGAATGTTCTGAGTAGATTTTACAAATTGGAAAAATGTACTCCCATATACATATATGTTAAAAACATTATATCCTTTTGATATCCTGGAAAAATAAATACGTTCCTATTATTTACTGTAACTAAGTTTTTAAGAATAGAATAATTTTTTTGAAATTCTTAATTATTTTATTCAATTTATAAGTCTCTAAATTGTTAATTATTTAGTTCTGAACGTTACAAGTTTAAAAATATTCCATACTAAATGTTTATTTCATGACTGCCGGCGAATCACGTTTTCACTTTCGGTCGTATTTTTTTTTATCTCCTGTAATCTCATTTTCAAAATATAGTTTGAATGGGAAGCATTAAAAATTCAATACTTTTTAGATTTAAATATAGAAAATTGTTTTGATTTGAAATTTAAATATCTCATAATTGTATTTAGAAATCACAACGTTAAACAATCATTATTTCATAACATTAAAAAATTGAATAATTTAAAATAATAATAAAATAATAATAATTGGAATAATTTTTAGATTGGGAAATTCAAAATTGTTTGGTTTGAATTTATAAATCGTTCGAAATTGCGTAATTTGAAATTAAAGCCTTTTAATAATTGAACGATTATATAAATTCTCGATTGAAATTTCGAAATATATACAATATCCAATTAAAAGCACTTAAAGTTTTACAATTTTGAATGTAAGCATTATGAAAAAGTTTGCTTAAAAATTTAAATTGTTCAAAATTGTACAATTTGCAATTGAAAGACTAAATTTGGTTAATATTTAAATTGAAAACGTTAAAAAATCAATAATTTTATATTGGAAATTTATAAATGTGACATTTTCAAATTTTAATCGCTAAATCTTGTACTATTTCGAATTCAAAGCCTTAATGGTTGAACAGTTTTACGTGTTTCTTTTTGTAATTGTCGAATTCTGACTGCCCTAAACGTAAAGTTATTCCATTTTGAAAGAGCTAATTTAAAATAAATACGGTTTGCAAATTTTCAAATTCAAATTTTTCTGTTTGAAGACATCGAAATAAAAATTGTTCAATTCTTATGGCTTCTACTTTGGAATTGTAGAATTTTTTTTTTTAGAATTGAACGTCTACAGGATTCAAGTTTGTACATAAATATATACATACACTTATTTTCACGTCATACACTTTTTTCAAAAAGAACTTTTCATCGCAAAAAAAATTATTTACATAAAGTTTCCTATATTACAGGATTCAAGTTTGTACATAGATGTATATATATGTAATACATACACTTTTTCAAGCAGATTCATTTTGTTCAGGGCCTGAATATTTCCAATTTCTTCTGGCATTTCCGACTAAAAACCAAGGGTTCTTCATCTTGTATAAAAACGTCCTCGTCTATCAAATTCGGAGATTCTAAAATTTCGGAGGCGCAAATTGATGCAGACACCTGGAAAAATAATATTCTTTTAGTTTTTGAAATTAAAAAAGGTTTTAGGATTTATGAAAAAATGTAAATGATTTAAAAGCCATCAAAGTTGAATATTTCTGATTAAAAAGTAATCTAGAATCAACGCTCTGCTCTTCAAATTTTAAAGCAGTCGAATAATTTGATGCTTTAAATTTAAACTTATAAAATTGAAAGCTTTGAAATGTTAAAATATTTCAACAGAAAAATTATATTTTTGTAGTTAAGTACAACTGTTTTAAACGCTTGTATATTTTTGATAGATTAAAATTTAAAGTTTAATATGAAAAGTATGAAAATTATTTTTTATTAATTTAAAATAATTGTTCAACCAACTCTTTTAGATGGAAGAGAAGCCTTAAATTGTAAAATACATATATGACCTGTCGCGAAGAAAGGGACCTTAGTCGGAAAGGCAAGATTTTTCAGGGCGAGCGTTTGAAATAGCTGCGAACAACGTAGAGTCTATGAGTAAAGGTCGCTATGTCGCTTAATTGTAAGGCAGAAAATTTTTTTAGAATTTTTTCGTTTTGTTCATTAGAAAGAGCTACTTAATAAATATTTGATAGTGAAAAAACCCGAAAATCGATTTATTCCGACTAAGGTCCCTTTCTTCGCGACAGGTCACATATATTAAAATGTAATAAATTAAACATGTGCTAATAAATATTTAATATTTACACTGGTAAAAATAATTATCAAGGTGAAGATTTATCCTAAAACTGTCAAAGTGACAAATACTATTTTTATATTTTCAAATGTCTTGAATATTTTCTAAACAGTTTTTAAAAATCACTATAGGTATATTTTGTATTTAATTGTGGCTTTTTATAATTCGTAATTTTGTGAACATTTTGCTTCTTCATAATTCTCTCTGTTTGGGAAAGTTTTGTACTAGCAAAAGTTGAAACGCTTACCCTTAATTTTCGGTTTTGTGAAGTTGTGAATGAGACATGACGGGTTTATTCAATTATTAGATAGGACAAAGACATGGCGGTTTCTTGGGTATTTTGCAACGTGCCCTGGCTAGAGCATCTCCACACATCTGGTTCGAAAGGTCAGAAGTGAAAGACAGGGAAGCTGTGACGAAAAGGTACGCTTTCAAAATTTAAAAACAATATTTTTTTACCTTCATTGCTATTTTTTATATATGCAAAATTAAATTTTTTACAGACTTAAGACGCACATATGTGACCCCTCAAATCCTCCAATACTTATTTTCCCCGAGGGAACTTGTATAAACAACACTTCTGTGATGCAATTCAAGAAAGGAAGTTTCGAAGTTGGAGGAGTTATTTACCCAGTTGCGATCAAGGTATCAACAATTGTTTAAAATATATTGAATCACTATTCTAAATACTTGACATACTCTATATTCTATGATAATGACAAATTTCTATTTTGAAATCGGGTCTCTAGAAAATGCGGTTCCGGGGTGTCTACCTGACCAGGAAACCGGGAAAAGGTCGGAATTTTTGTTCACCAGGGAAAAACTGGGAAATGAGCAGGAATTTGATTCAGCGACCGGGATCTTTCATTTGATTGTACTAAAATGAACATTAAAAGTGTTTTGATGTTTTATTACTCTCAGATTCTTCAGTCTCGAAAAAATCTTCAAATCCGCTGTACACTCAAACTCGTAAATTAGTATTTATCTGAAATTGTACATATATAATTAAAAAATTGGTCAAACAACCATCGCAGGGTCCCCCTGGGAGCGACTGCCATCCATGAAAATTACACCGGCTCCCAGTAGAACCGCGGTAAATCACACCCATG
>JAUMHM010000088.1:18307256-18333042 GCA_032362435.1 Melikaiella ostensackeni | reverse complement strand
TGCAAAAAACTAGACAAAATGGCTTCTTCGTTTGGACTCAGTTTTACATTTAGGATTTGCCCATGATTTCGAAGGCCTTTAAGATTCCTTTCCACAGAACGTGTCAGCTTCAAAGGTCATTTATAGTAATAGGTGCCTGGTTATGGCATGAAGTACCATACGATATTAGAAATGCACCTTCCCTGTATCATTTCAAAAATCTCCTTTTCAAATATTTGTACAATACACCGAATCCAACTCTTGAAATTACTCACTGGCAAACTCTTATATTTAATTCTCCAACATTTCATCTTCGAATTTCCTTTTGTTTTTATTAACTTTTGTGATTTTTATTTCTTATACACACAGTTTTTCCCTTATTATTTCTACCTTAACATGCAGAAGAGCTACCAATTAATCACTCAATGTTAATTACTATGCATTAATCTCACACCTAATTTGATACGTATTCTGAGGTCGACTCTTTTTTTATTTTAATTAGTTTATAGATTCAATTATAAGATTAATCAACTATTCTACTGATCAGTGCTTGCACAACTTTGTAATGACATGGTACTATTCTGTTCCTTAGAGGGCTATTTAGCCCTAGGGACTTTTCTCTAATAAATACAAATATAAATATGAAATTTCGGGTTTATCGAACTGGATAGAAATTCTAATATTATATCACGCATTCCAGCTAATAGTTTGTACAAATTTTTATCAAACCAAAGTTCCTTAATTTGTTAATTAGTTAATTTATTATTATTTGCATCTATTATGATTTTGTTATGTATTTAAATAGTATTTTATAACTTTATAACGAAAATTATTGTTAGTTAATGGGACTAAAAAAGTGAACACTATTTTCTGTCGAAGATTTTACTTTTTAATTTACATAAGGCAGTGACATTGCAAATATCCTATTAAAACAACATATTTGTATGAAAAATTTTACGGCACACTATTTACATAACACTATTTGATGTAAAACCGTAACTGAACGACGCACATGCGCAGCACAATTCGGACTCCCATCTTCGAGTGAGGCTTTTTCCATTTGCATAGTATGTCCTTTCCGCGAATACGGTAAATTATTTGTAAAAAATTAACTACTTTGCCCATCAATTTTTATTTTTTTCTTACATATTTAAGCAAAGGAAAGTATCATAAACGTACTGACGACTTTATCTCAATTTTGACAAAGATTGCAGATATGCTCATTTTCATTTGCACGGCAGTAAAGGGTCTACAATAAACAACGGCAATTTATCATATTTTTTTCTTACAAGTTTTATTTAATAAATTGTTACAATTTCATGGAACAAGAACGGATATAGTGATGCAAAATGAAAATTTGTCTTTGACACATGTTATAATCTAAGGTTAAACCACACGTTATAACTTCTAAAATAAACGACGTCAATTTAATTTTTTTTCCTTACAAGTTTTATTTAACAAATTGTTACAATTTCATGAAACAAGAACCGATATAGTAATGCAAAATACAAAATTTTCGTTAATTTTGTTTTTGTTCTTAAATTTCAAACTCCAAATATTTTCAAACTTCCGAATGACAAGCTTTTCTTAAATTCATTATTGCATTTTGAGTTCCTGAAACAGGTTTCAGTGAACGTTCGTTTGGAATTCGAATCTGCAGACAATTTTTCCGCTGAAATTGTAGCCCACTGTCTAATTATACATGATCGTAATATTCAGTGCCAACCCATTAGTGGTGAGGTGAAGAAGTTGATTCAAGGTATTTGTGGTGGTGGTGGGTAATTCTGGTGATGGAGGACGGTTTGAAAGCAGAAATTTTCCATCCCAGAGTTCAGTTTTCATCGAGATGGACTTCGTTGTGGACGTGCAAGGCTTCAAGAAGTTTATCAACCAGTTCATCTTCAAGGAGTTGGCTATAGTTTCTTTCCAGGAAGACGCTCAACCTTTGGTCTACCTCTTTGAACCACCCTACTACTGGGATTCGATGCCCACCAAATACAAGAATGAAAATTTATGGTTAGTGCGTAATTACCATGACCTAGAATGGACATCTGGTGACATACCCTATGAAGAAGTAAGACTTTTAATCCGAGAAAAAGTAAATGACGCTCGTGCAGTCTACGTCAAAGAACTCGAAAAGAAGAAGTGGTTGTCCCAGTTTGTACAAAACGTATAGCATATAATTTGGAAGATCTAGACTGCCCAACGCTAAAAAAACTGTACAGTACAGTTTCAACGAGGTGCAATCACCACGTTCAATGCTGGAATGCAATTTGCGCAGTTCGAAATGCTCTTGCTCCCAAGACCTGGTTCATGCCTCCTCAGGATCAGCCGACTATTAGGCAGTTTTCTGGAAGCAGAGCCAATCACGATGAAACAACTGAAAGTATTGATACTACGGATACTTCCTTGAGCAACACAACGCTCAAAGACTTTTATAACCGTTGTGAAATTATGTTTTTACAACGTTCACTTTTGTCGTATTATAGGTGAAGATTTTCTCTTTTAAAATTAGGTTAGTCTTTTTTCTTGAATAAACCAAACATTTAATTTTACATTAAGTAAAGATTCATTTAAACTCATCCAATTAGCTAAGAATTAGTTAAGCTCACTTTAAATTTCATGCGCTATTTTTCTTCCCGGCGTTAAATATTACAAACATCGTTGGGTTGAATTTTAAATCCAAATATCGCTACTGTCAGGGGTGGACAATCACAGACGTCTTTGGGGTGCATTTTCAACGTTGGACTTTATTCAAGCAACGTTGGGTTGAAATGAAATTGTTGCGCTCGCCACACATCGTTGGGCTGCATTCTTCAAATTTCGCGCAATCTCGTTTCTTTCAACACTAGATAAATAAGCATTTCACGTGTAGGTTAAATCAAGTCGGCTTGAAATTAGGTTGTTTCTAGAATTTTCGATAACAAACAGAGACTCTGGAACCTTCCAACTAGGTCGGTCTTGCAGGGACCCACTTCGTTGAGCGAACCACGAATTCGTTCCAGCTTTCTAGAAATTTGATCACTTTGAGTATAATTTAAATATGAGGTGAATTTCTCACCATCTACTGCCGATAACGACAAGTAACAATTTAGCACGGACACGATCCGTTATCGAGTGTCAGGAACTTAGCACAGATATAAACCATACTTTGGAATATTAGGTTTTTAGAATAAACCAAAAATTAATGTTAATAGACATCACAGTTTCTAAATGGTTAGATTTCTAGAAGGTTCGAATCTCTAAACATTTTTTTAAAAGCATCATTAGGTTGCGATTCTCGTAAGCCTGTAATTTATAAACACGCCTTACACACAGAAGGAATAAGCATCGTTGGGGGCGTAGATACTCTGGAGCCTGTAGTACAGCAACCCGTATTACACCGAAGGAAGAAGCATCGTTTGTTTGAACTCGAAATTTCACGCTCTCGGAAATACTCACATAAATCAGTTTTAAATTCTAATAACTCTAAATTATTTTTAAACTTAAAATCTGTAAATTAATTCAATGTATACAGTTAAATTGCTTAATTTTAAATAATAAAACAAGTTAATTACCACATTTGTAATTATTACCTGATTACTCCACAGCTGAAGCGGTATTGTCATACGTGTGGGGTCTAATTTACTACGTGACGTGCGCTCTCGCATTCATACACTTCTGCGTCGAACCGTCCAGAAACATCCATGGATCTTTCTAATGGAAAAGTTAGAAACAATGTTTCAAGCAGGAAATCAAATCAAATCAATCAGGAAACATCAAAGCAGGAAATTTAGAACGAAATAGCGCCTTTAATGTCTCGAGCATTCTTGGAACTTCGATTTAGAGATCACGTCCTGTACCCATGCTTCTAGAAAGTTTGATGACAAAGACAATTTTCAATACAATAGCTCTCCATGTTTCAAACCTTTTAGAAACTTCAATGTATAGAAAATCGTTAGAGATCTCATCCATCAACGTTTCCAGAAGATTCATGTATCTAGGAAAGTTTAGTGAAGAGGTAGGGGTGGGCGATGGCTCGGTCGATAAGAAGGGACCATCCCTATCGATCGAGTCAAGATTACTTGTCAGTGTCTCACTTTGCCAACTTTCGGTAAAACAGTTGAACATTGAATTAATTGATCAATATACACGTCAAATGAATACAGATTCATATTTGCCACTCTTGTTTAGCAAGTATAACATAAGTTCACATAATTTTTTAAATAGTGTCTAGGTAAATAAGTCCATTATCTCGATTGCCTCCCACCCTAAAAACATTTCTTGGGGTGCCAAATACATGAATAAAAAATTGTCTCCGTTTGTGACTAATCTATTTCAAACTAAAAGTGTTTAAGACTAACTGATTTTGAATTGGAAATGCTTAACATTCTACAATATTATAATTGTAGGTTTCCAATTTAAGATGAAAGTATAGAATAGGGAAGATTTAGTTCGAAATGGTTCGAATGTAAACGAAATTATTTTTACATTATCAAATAGATAAAGCTTCAATCAAATGATCTTTAAAATTAAATTAATCTTTCTTTATTAAATAAGTCATTTTAAATTTGAAAAATGTTCAAAGGACCCCGCACAAAATATACCTAGGGGAAAGAAATTTAGGTGGAATTTACGGACACTAATTTATTTGACAGTTCATGAAACTAGATGAAATTTCCCAAGAAGACTTGGACCAAATCTGTGACGGATAGGCAGAAACGCTTGACTGCACCTATCATGATTTCGAGATAAATGAGGTACAGTGAAACCTCGATAATTCGAAGTGCTTCGGGACCGAAAAAAAGTTCGAATTATCGAGAATTCGAATTCTCGAGAATAATAGTATAAGCGTACATAAAACTTTTTTACGTTTATAATACTATATATAGGGGGATAGGAATCAGGGAAAGGGAAAATGTGATCATTTGTAATTATATTGATGTCCATTATGAAGAAGAATTAGGCATCTTTGAATTTCATTGGTGGTGTTACATCCTGATCCTCTGCATCATTCTCGTCATCAGATTTCAAAGGTTCTTCTTTCTTTACACTATCTAATATCTCACTGTCTGTAGGTTGATTAGCAATGATTGAATTAGTGTCCACGTCCACAAAGTCTTCAAAGGTTACATCTGTGAATCCCATTTTCCTTTGTAGATCAATCCACTCTTCAGAAGTACCATCCGCAGAATCTTCGTCCTGTTCGTCTATGGCAGCAGTTTCAACCTCAGCTTTCACGAAACCAGCCTTTCGATAGCAATTAGCAATTGTTTTACCACTGACGTCAGCTCAAGCTCTGTTCAAGTCGAAAATGGCATCCAATAAATTCAAATCAGGCACTCCAATTTTCTCATCCGAAGCCTTGAGCAATCTTCTAATAATTCTCTTTCGGTAATCAACTTTAAGGTTCTTGATGATTCTTTGATCCATTGGTTGCAATTTGCAATTCAAATTCGGTGGTAAGTGAACAGCCTTCACAGCTTTTAGTGTTTGCATCAAGACTTTCGGATGGGCCGGACAATTATCCGCAAATAGAAGAACTTTCCGATTTTTTTCTTTGGAACTTGCGATCAATTTTATGAAGCCAGTCTGCATATACTGAACTGGTCATCCAAGATTTTTTATTGTTTTCGTCAAGCACTGGTAAAGTCCTGACTCCCTTGAAACATCGTGGATTCTTTGATTTGCCTATTACCATTAACTTTAGTTTCTCTGTACCAGACATATTAGCGCAGACCAGAACAGTAATACGACCTTTGCTCTTCTTTCCACCATGACAAGTATCTTCCTTGAATGTCAAAGTTTTATCTGGTAACATTTTTTAAAATGTCCCGTTTCATATGCATTGAAAATATTTTCTATTGCATAAATTTCCATCAAACCAGACAAAATGTCAGTTAGGAGCTTCTCATAGTCCTCTTCAGAAACAGAAGCACTTTCGCCACTCAGTGTCCTGTACACAATTCCATTCCGATTTTTCAACTTTTCTAGCCACCCAGGGCTAGCTTTGAAATTATTGCATCCCAAGTGAGCTGCAAAAAATTCAGCTTTCTCTTGCACCATAGGACCAGATACGGGAATATTCTGGTTTCGAGCAAATTTCATCCATTCCACCATCGATGTTTTTAACAGTGGAAAGTGAGATGTCTTCATTCGCTTTCGACCCCGTTGGAAACATGAATTATCGTCAGCAGCCAAAATCTTCTCCTTGTTCTTAATAACAGAAGTCAGAGTGTTGGCAGGTATTCCGAAATCAGCAGCAATGTCCTCCTTCCTTTTAACTCCTTTCTCGACACATTGAATGAGTTTTACTTTCTCACTCAAAGATAGTGTTTTATACTTTATTTTCTCCATAGTCTCAGAAGTGTTGAGGTCTGAGTCCTATTTAAGACAAATAAGAACTTTAAGAACTTTAAGAACTTTAAGAACTACACTATTACACAGCCTTTATTTATATTAGCAGTCCCACCCTTGTTACACGTGCCAACCTCCACCGCTCACAACAGACCAATCACATGCGAATGCCTAGGTTATAAATATGAGTTTCTCAAAGTATGTTAGTTACTCACTGCCGTACTTCGAATTGTAGAGGTTATTACGGCGGGGCTTATACTATACTTCGAATTATCAAGAAAGTCGAATTATCGAACTTCGAATTATCTAGAAATATTAACATGGAAAACATCGAATTTCAGCCGGAACCAAAAAAAGTTCGAATTATCGAAAATTCGAATTATAGAGGTTCGAATTATTGAGGTTTCACTGCATCAAACAATCAGTATAGATATTCCTTGCGAATAATATCCAGCAGTTTGGATTTTTTAAATTTATTTGTAAACAAACTAGTGAGAGAAAGTGCTTCTTCAAAATTACAAATAATCGGTTACTTTATTTTTCAATTTGTGTTCGTAATACAGGTAAAAAAATGCTTAGTTACAATTTCATGAAAATACAAAATAACTATTAATGTTATGAACAAACTCTACAAATACATTTTCTGGTCAAATACTATAGGTAATTACCTATACTAATATTTGCATATACTAATTATTAAGGTTTCTGTGACATATTGACCAGACAAATGACCCCGCGCATTCCTTATGGAAATTGGGTTTCAGATAAATTGGGCAAATTAAACCGAAACCTAAACTCCATATGAAACTTGCGTGGTCCTTTGTGAAATTAATTTATTTTTATTGAAAGATTTGATTTTTGATGTTCAAAGGTGCAGAAAAATGTCACATAAATGTGTATCATAAAAAGTCGATGTTTCGTGACTGTATAGATGCGTAAAAAGTGTCTAGAGGTGGAAGGCTTTCTAACCTTTAATTCACTGCTCCTAACTTAGCTAAAGTGAATTTACGTTCGATGTAGTGAATTTAGGTTAGCTGCAGTGATTTAGCCTCAGCGCGTCCTCTAGCAGAAGACACAGGCAGTGACGAGCAATGAAAGTTCATGTCCATTCATGTCTTGCAGTCTTGACCCAGTGTTGATATTAAATAATCGCATCTTTTTCTTTTCCAGTTCATTAGTGCTTTCCATCAAACTTTTTCGCGGTGTAGATGTAATAAAAAGTATTGTGTGTGACAGGTGCGAAACGCTGAGTTCGTTTATTTGTAAAGTTGGCATAACTCGACGTCGTGAAACATCATGATGAACAGAGCGGCATCTAATCAGACGAAAATTGTTTCCGCTGATCGTGGAACATCAATTTGAACAGGGCGGCATCTGGTTAGAAGGTGCGTTATCTAGCCAATATGCGGATTGACCTAGTGAATCAGATTCTAATCCATGTGTTGACATCTTAAGAGCTGTAAGAATACGTCCATTAGGATGATGGGCTGATCGGGTTCCAGGAAAAATCCAACTGTCAGTTCGTCATTGAAACAGCGTCGCCAACGATTTGGTGAAGTTACATCTCTTAGTAACAGATCAGGATTGGGAACCTCCTACGAGTGAGATACCGAGTACCAGAGACTCGTATGTTATGTGTGATCAACCTGTTATCAAACTGACGATAAAAAAACCAACAATGCTAGGAGTTAAAGCTGAAGAAACATCAACAAAGCAATTTACTAGGCACCAATCGGAATAAGTTCCTAATGAAGGAACGTTTAACTAAGCCATGATGACCATGATACCATGATCAATGAGTGACCTACTATATCCATGCATAGTGAACCGTGATACGTGGATCTTGAATCATGGAAAATAACTACTTGTCTACAGACAACAATATAAAAGATACATAGAATTTACCAAAATGATTTACGACGCGGTGATTTGCGACCGGGTGACCCGACACAATGCCAGAAAAGAGACATCTCCACACCATCGCACCCGAGTTGTAAGCACAAGCAAAAACGATGAGAAGAATCAAAACTCAACCAATGGCCATGTCGGGCCATAAGTTGCAGGAATAACAAACAGCAAAAGAAATAGTCCGAGCACTCTTAAGGAGTACTCATCAATGAATCAAAGAACTATAGGGGATGCATTCTCACATCACCGTACTAGAATTGTAAATTCGAGCACCAATGGCGAAAGGAATCGAGACTCAATGGAAAGTAACACTGAGATGATGTAAGTCAAGCAAACAACTAGGTCTGACATTATTAACAATGATAATCTCATCCTCCAATTTTTCGAAGTGCTCCATTGGTCTTCTCCGATTTATTCAACGATCGCCGCATGGATATGCGCATAATTTCAATTAATTGGTGTCTGAAAACTCCAAATGCCTGACTAGAGGCGTAGGCGACAAAGCATCAAAACACCGTCCCCGGAAGTGATAACATCCCAGACGACTCCTTATGATAGCAAATTCTGTCCTTGGGAGTGATAGCGTCTCAGGTGACCTCAAGACAGAAGACACTGTCCCCAGGAGTGATAGCGTCCCGGGCGACTCTTCCGACACAATCGAGAAAACAGCGTCCCTGGGAGTGATAGCGTCCCGGGCGACCTCATGATAGAAGATACTGGACTCAGGAGTGATGGCGTCCCGGACGATTCTTCTGACACAACAGAGGAGACAACGTCCCCAGCAGTGATAGCGTCCCGGGCGAGCTTATAACAGAAGATACTGTGCCGAGGAGTGATTGCGTCCCGGACGACTCTTCTGACATAAGAGAGAAGACAACGTCCCCGGGAGTGATAGCGTCCCAGGCGACCTCATGACAGAATACACTGTCCCCAGGAGTTATTGAGTTCCGGGCGACTCCTTTGTCAAAAAAGAGAAAATAACATCCCTAGGGGTGATAGCGTCCCAGGCGACTCTTCTG
Organism: Melikaiella ostensackeni; assembly: GCA_032362435.1. Classification (NCBI taxonomy): domain Eukaryota; kingdom Metazoa; phylum Arthropoda; class Insecta; order Hymenoptera; family Cynipidae; genus Melikaiella; species Melikaiella ostensackeni. Next base: position 18,323,800 of record JAUMHM010000088.1, on the reverse strand, counting down.
GCACAAGAGAGAAAACAGCATCTCCGGGAGTGATAGCGTCCCAGGCGACCTCATGACAGAAGACAATGATCTCAGGCGTGATAGCGTCCCGGGGCGATTCTTCTGGCACAAGCAAGAAAACAGCGTCCCTGGGAGTGATAGCGTCCCGGGCGACCTCATGATAGAAATCTCCGTCCCTGGGAGTGATAGCATCCCAGGCGACCTCATGATAGAAATATCTGTCCCTGGGAGTGCTAGCGCCCCTGGCGACCTCGTGACAGAAGACAATGTCCCCAGGAGTGATTGCGTTCCGGGCGACTCCTTTGTCACAAGAGAGATAACAGCGTCCGTTAGTATTTGTACTTAAAGTAAGGCACTTCTCGAAAGTCTACTATGCATAATTCACGATAAGTTAGTCGGTCAGTTAGTCATTCAGTTTGTCAGTCGCAGCAAGTTTCAGTATCAGAAATTCAAAATTTTCTTTCAAACAAGTGTAAGGAGTTAATGTCGATCAGTATGTATTTGTGCTTTTCCGCTTCGGGCGTGTACGCTTCTAAGTCACAGTCATGGCCTACACGGCGCACTCACAGGGTATCTGGCCTTCAAAGCCAGATGCATGCTACTCAAGTTACAGTCAGTCATGGCCTACAAAGCGCACTCACATGGCATTTGGCCTATCGGGCGCTATGCACATGCTACTCAAAGTCACAGTCATGGTCTACATGGCGCATTCACATGGCATCTAGACTACGAGGCCAGATGCATGCTACTCAAAGCACAGTCACTCATGGCTTACAAGGCGCACTTCAATAGTCCAGGCATCTGGTGGTTTGGCACCAGAAAAAAATACAATCAGTAAAATTTGTAATGAAAAAGTTTCGTTGGGGGCTCCTTTTTGACATATCAATATCTCTAGAACAGATCAATTGCCAAACCTGATTTTTTTTGAAACAGTTCTAAAATTCACTCTTGCGTGGATGGACCATTCCCATTGCATCGTAGAGCAAAATGTTCAACAGGAAAAAAAAAGTGCCCAAAATTATGAGAAAAACTAAAAAAAAAACATACTTTTTATCTTTAGTAGGTCCCGACTTCTGATAGTTTGAAAAATTCCCACTTTTTTTAATTTTCGGGGGAAAATCACTAGTTTTCAAAGAAAACTTTGTACCTTTCATATTATTAACTGTATGGAAAGGTGTTCCACAGATGAGTAAAAGAAGATTCAATTCGTTGACAAGAATTAAAATTAGAAAATAAATCTAAGCTGTCATTGTCACTTCGTATGTCATTCCTGGCTCGAGGCATATATTACTACAATCTCCGAGATTGTGTCTCGGAGCGGCTACGATTAGACAGCAAAGTGAACCCAATCCCCAAGAATAAGTCTCGGGGCAGCTGCGACTAGGCAGCAAAATGAGCCCAATCCCCAAGAATAAATCTTGATGCAGCTGCGACTGGACAGCAAAATGAATCCAATCCCTAAGAATGAATCTTGGGACATCTTCGACTAGACAGCAAAATGAATGCAATCCCCAAGAAAGTGTTTTGGGTGGCAGCGACTCGGCAGAAAATTCACAAAAAATTTGTCGATTCGTCTCGTGAGTCAAGTCTATGTTCTCCCGTCGAAGCATTTACCCGGCTCGAAGGACCAAAATTTTAGTGAATTAATGAACAACTGGCGTGAAGCAGCGGGGGAATGCCGTATTGTCGCTTTGAAGTCAATTAAATAAAAATGCTAATTTATAGAGATCAAAATTCAACCGATATTTTAATAAAATATTTGAGATTTCACAAATTTAATTTGATTATAACCTAATTTAAATGAATCCAACCATAATCCGAGTTCCAACCCGCAAGTCATTGCGTACACATCAGTTTTAATATACAAAAAAATATTTAGGTTGTTTTGGAAACTTAGCACAAATATAGGCTCCGGAAGCTACGTCCACGATCGTTCTCGGAAGGATCGATCCCGACGCAACTGGAGGTATATGTCATCCGGCTCATCACATTCCACAACACCAGAAGACGAGCGAGTCGGGAAAATCACTTCCCTTCAGAATAATACAAAGCACTTGACACTGTGATATGATCACTTATTCAAATTGAGAACACTTTGTAGTGAAGTATGAATTTTGATTTTAGAATTTACAATTAATCGCGAGCACGGCACAAATGAGTATTGTGTCTTAATTTGGCTTTTTCACGACCTCCATCAGTGAAAGTCAATACCAGACTGAGAGACAAAGGTTGGAAACCCGAATCAGTAATAGTATGAATTTAAAGAATGTAGCGTGTTGAACTCGCTCTCAGAAGTAGCCACGAGTGCCCAGCACGAATGTCACAACTGGACTGAAGAGAAAAACCGGGGCGTCTAACGAGCGAGCCATGATAATAACAACACTACCGCTTTATACCAGCGATTGAGAAGTTCGAGGGACAGACCCTAATTAAAGCTAATTAAAGCTTAAAGCTAATTAAAGCTTAAAGATAATTGAACCCGCGCGGGAAATGCGACTCTGGAGGCTCTTTAATAGACGACGAAGTTATCGATTCCTCGATCGATGACGTGTCCGTAGGAGAAACTTAATTTTTCTCACTAGTGGAAGAAGTAAATGCGAAAAAAACATAGCCTCGAAATTGAAGTTGATAATCCGTCAATCGATTGACGAATTTATAAGTTCGTTGCCTCTCAACTCGCTTCAAAGTCGCATTTCCTGTCTGCGGTAATTGGACAAAATATCGTGTGCATCGTGTTGGAGATATACTGTTTATCGAGACAGACGTGTTCATCAGTCTTATTTTTTTTATGCTAAACGCATAAATGTAGTTTTATTGCCGAATAATAGACGAAAATCGTATTTTAAAAATATCTTAAAAAATAACCATATTTTCAACACTTTCTTATCGCTATTAAAATTATTATTTAAAAATTATTTGTTCAATCAAAACTTACCTCACAAGAATTATGTTCAATTACTATTTCTAATATTCGAGTCTTTTTCATAATTTTTGAGGCTGAAATATGAAAATTTTCACTATAAAAAAATCTTTCAAATCATTAAATGTATGATTGGTAACATTTTCTATGAAGAAAGAAAATTAACCAAATATTCCAACATGCGAATTTATGGCTGTCAAATCACGAAAGGCTACTTGTTGGAGATTCAACCGAACTCCTTTTCTTTCTCGTGATCGCGTGTGATCTTGGATCGTGTACGGCCCTAGCAGTTCTGTCCCGTCGCCCCCTCAGGAGAATCGATTACTTGAGAGGGGCAAGTAGAGAGTCAGTACTGCCATTGAGCCGGACCGAGTGGCTTCTCTTGTACGAACGGTTTTACTCCCAGACAGAGTCGCTTCTCTTGTACAAACGCTTTTTCTCTCTTTGTATGTTTACTTGCTTTCGCCTTTTAAATGAATAGTGCTTTCTATCTAACAATGTGTATGAAACTAACAAGGCTATCTTTCACAGTGTGAAAGGTAGAATAAACTGTCTCCTTTTCAACCTAAACACAGCATTACTTCTTTGGCCTAACAACAAACATTTCTAACTTCATTTTCGGAACAAGTTTCTAGTTTGCATCTCCAACACTATTTCAACTTAGTCATATTCTCGTGGAACCAAATCTCAAAATAGCGATCTGTTGAACTATTTTCGAAACCATTTTTATTATTTTCTTGATCGTTCGTGATATTTTCTAGTAGCGTGGTTAGCCGAGGGGCTAACCCCCTGACTCACCTCCAAGACGCGTCTCGAGAATTCACTTGATCGCCGGCCGCCACGGTGGTGTCAGTGCTGTAAAAGGAAAGTGGAATAGCTTTTCAAGTTGGCGCTGAAAAAATCAGGCAGCGCGCAAGTGTTATTCAAGCCTTCGCGCATGCGCACAGCGGTTCAGGAATAGAATTTCGCGAACAAGTTAAACTGCAAGTCACAAATCTAAACCAAGTAAATTTCTCTTCGTTTTTAAATTACTCAGTATAAAAATTTGAACACTTTCTATGATTAGAAAATTTCACAGGGATAACAATTTGAACTTTTAGTAACTAATTTTTATTTTTTTAAACAAAATACATCAAAAATAACTATTAATATGCAGTCTTGTGAGAGAAAAATAATCTGGGTATTTCTTTATGAATATTTTTAACAATTATTTTTGTTTACTAAACAAACTATTTATATTTTGTAAGTATTTTCGAAAGAATTTTCAACAATTCTAAGTTCATTTTTAGTGTCTTCAATCCATTAAGAAATGTATGATTAGATTTTTCATACAATAATTTTGATAGGTTATGTTGCCTTTCACAACTTCCAAAATTTTACTAATTACGCAAGTCTTTTACGTAATTCGCACTTTTCGATCTAAAAATGAGTTACAATAATAACAATTTAACTTTATGCGAAACGTTTTGGAGTATTTATTCCAGTGATGCGATAGATCCGAGACATAAACTAGATGCGATAGTGAATAATATTCAAAATAATAATCAGTATTCTGCATAGCTGTTATCATAACAAAACTAAAGTTGATTCCCTAAAAAAATGAGACTATTCATGAAAGAACGTTAAGAATGGACACTTATTTATAAGAATTGTTTCAATAAATAAAAAATTTCGTCAAATCATAAACTATCACAACAAAAAGTCATTGAGAATGAATTTTCAGTTCATTCTGCGAAAAGATTGAACCTACTCATTCAGACATTGTCAAAATGAGTATTTGCTAACAAAAATTGTTTAAAGAATTGCAAAAGAGCAACTATTTTTTTCTGCTAATCGTAACCGTACATCAAGTTCTCTGATATTTAATGTAAAAATTTATTGAATTCTCAAATTGAATTAGAGAATCTTTAGAACAGTGGAACACTTAAACAGCTATCAAGAAAAATACAAAGTTCATTTGTTATTAAATGAAAAATGTTGCTTTGACTAAAATATAAAATTAGCAGTTACATGTTATACCTGAAAGCCTCACGGCCATTTAGAAAAAATATACCCAAATCCGTTGAAAATTAAACTGTCGAGCGATTTTTGTCAAAAAAAAAGTGCTTTTTGGCACACTGTGCGCCGCCGCGATGCCAAAAATGCAAGCTTTTCCTAAATTGACGCTGCTACTTACTCCGTCTTACTCCCCCGCAGCGGTTGCTGTGAAAGGGAGCTAGACAGAGTTCTGCTGGCGCGCCTCACTCCACCCTGCTCCAGCATAACCCAAAAATGCGAACCAAAGTGCGTTGCGTGAGCGTGAGCGTCGGCGTCTGCGTTCGAGCATGTCTGGGCATTAAGGTTCTTGAAATGACTCGGCTGTTTATTTCTGGAAAGTTACGTCTACAAGTGTACAGAGAACTTCTTACGGAAAATGTTGTAATTTTTTTTTTTAATTGAAGATGAAGTCATTTGTGTGTGTTTGTGCGCCCGGAGAGCGGCCACCCGACGCGAGGCTTGTTGAGGTCATTGAAGTTCGCTGCCATGCTGACTCTGTTCTAAGCAATCCCCCTTCGTGTCAAACACGACGGGTAAAAGCTAATTTCCTTCGTCTCTACTACCGCTGGTAAGGAAAATTCCGTAACTTGACATATTACCCGAATTTCTGAAATTAAGATTGTAGAAAACAGTTTTTGTCGTGAACACTGCGCAGAGTAAAATAAAGGCGAGCAGGAGCTGCCCCTAGGATGGAAGGGATACGTTTCTTTTGAAATTCCCCGATGCATTGTGGGATTATCCCATTTACCCCTGGCTGATTTGAAGAAATAGTATTATTTAGTCATTTACATTTACTTGACAGTCGTTGTCCTATTCCCTGCGTTACTGACTATTCCACAGCATGCTGAAGAGTGTTACTACAATATTTATAATTCACTCTCAAAAATGAGAAGCTTGGAGATCTATTATTGGAGTATAATAATTTTTTTTTTTTTGAAAAGCACTTTCGCTCTAAGATTACTGTATTCCCATTGGGCTTAATCGCAAAACGAAAACAAAATTAAGGAAAATGCTGATAGTGAGAAGCCCAATGGTCTTTTAATCTGCATAGTTTCAGGTTTATATTTAATAGGACTAACGCAAGGAATGAAATAATTTTTTACCTGCACATTTATTCGCTATAAAATTAAAAATTCGGGGAATTATGTTTCCTCCAAAAAATAGCTTTAGCCTCGCATGAGGGGCTCTGCTAGGTTAGACAAACCCTTTCCCTAGCCGCTCGCAGGAACAACTATGACAACACAAAATCCAATTGTGAATGCGGTTTGAAAATGATCTAACGCGCAAAGCACCCGACAATTGATCGGCAAACAGTGCCAATTATCGCAGACTTCGGGGTGCTACAAATAATTTGGATGAAAACACGATGACGAATCGGCTAGACGATCGACGTCTTGAGTCGACGGATCGATTCAGAGAGGAAGTGCTGAATTGCTACGATGCCAGCATTATCCCTGATCGCAGAGGTTACATGGCGCGCCTGCACTTTCTGTGGTGCCAGAAACACCCAGAGCTTTCGTACGTTTCGCAACAGGCGTTGAAAAACCGCGCCGAAAAACTCTTGCGAATAGGTTATGTAAGCGGAACGCTTACGCAATCACTGCAAGAACAAGCCGCATCTGGCTGAAATGGATGCCGCCTTTCGTGAGGATCTCTCGGACGAGTCCGATATCTGGACCATCACTTGTTCAGTTTATGATGTGGCGAGAGCTTTGACCGATTCAAATTGAAGAGTAAGGCCGACGATAGATCCAAAGACCAAAAGGCGCTTGCATCAACTGAACAAGAAGATTGGCTGAGCTGGGAAGAACGCGTCCCGTATTCAGTGTGTGAGTGACTACATAACATCTGATACGCATTTTAAGGTAAGGGTCCAAGAGTTCGCTCACGAACTGAAGATCCACCATCATATATTGAAAAAGTCGAAGCTGATGACTATCAAGCAGCACATTGTTGACAAAATACCGATGTTATCTGACGCAAGGAGGAGAATGCAGAAGAGAGAGGGATGGGTGAGGGAGAATCAACAGCTTCTCGCTGACCCATCGCGCCTCTTCAGCGACCCCCCTGTTTCTTCCAAAAATCCGCCTGCGTCCGAGGAGATAGAGACTTTTTCGAGAGAAATTTACAAGGTTCAACACCCACTACATGAAGACACTGCGAACATCATGCATTTCAAGGAACTGTTCGACAACCTCATAACGTCCGAGGAGCAATGCTCACCAATTACTGCCAGAGATGAACAAGGCACTGATGGGCATGAAGAACTTCTCCGCTGCTGGACCAGATGGTATCAAGAACTTCTGGTGGAAGAAGTTTACTTCTATACACCAACATCTGGTCCGGCTCTTCACCTCATATTCGAAGTGGAAGACGCCCATCCCGTAGTGGCTGGTGTTAGAACGCACTATACTCATACCGAAGAAAGGCGACTTCTCCAACCCAAGGAACTATAGGGTCTTTACTTTTCTATACACGCTGCATAAGATCTTTACAGCTATTCTGAACGACAGGATTCTTCGGACAATTGGACCTGCGTGGAGAGAGATTTACTAACAACATGGATTGAAAAGAGGCGTAGCAGGCTGTCGTGAGAACTTGCTAATCGACAGAAGCGTCTGGAAAGACACTTTAGTTTACACTCGCAATCTGTCAATGGCCTGGATTGATTACCAGAAAGCTTTTGATTCAACCTCCCATAGGCGCATCATCTGTCTGTTGAAAAGCTTGAAGGTTCATCCACACATTTATTTGTTATACAAATCAAAAACTGAAGAAATTATTTCTCCTGTAAAAAAACAGTATTCATTAATTACACTAATTACCCACAGAAAGGATTTTACGCGCCTTTATCTACCACAACAGCTTCCTGAAATAGTAAATAGTAATTCGCATTTGTTTATATAATTTGTTTATAAAATTAAGAGAAAATATAAAATGACAAATTTTCATTGTTAAACATCACTGGCAACATAATTTGAATGAAGTAAAGACAAAAAACGATTTCTTTCTCTTTAAAATGCCGACACTATGTATTTGTTTATATGATTTGTTCACAAAATTAACAAATAATATCGGATGAGAAATTTTCATTACCTGGGAGCGACTGCCATGCAGGAAAATGACACTGGTTCCCAGCAGAACCGCGGTAAATTACACCCATGGCCACGCCTCACAACCGTGCGATGGGTGAACACATGATACGAAGGAGTCATGTTGAAGGGCCGGCGAAACCCTCGTGAGTTTTAAGGACACGGAGCGACCCAAGAATGACAGCTCTTTGCATCCATCTAGCCAGTGCCTTGACATTTTTTTGGCACGCGGGTATGGCTTCGAGGTTACGAACTAGTGAAGGTTTCACACCTCCGAGAGCGCCGATGACAAGGACAATCTTTTTAGCCGAATATTCTTGGAACCTTCCCCGCAGCTCCCTCATAAGATCCTTATACCTCATCCCCTTTTCCTTCTCCTTGACCGTGATATTGGCATCGGCCGGAACCGAGAATTCGATCATGAAGAAAGTTCGTTTCTCTTTGTCAAGGAGTACAATATCAGGCTTCCAGTGTACAATAGGGACTTTTAGCCTAAAATGATAGCTCCAGTAAATTTTGCACAACTCGTTCTCGACAATTGACTCTATCTCCGTAAAAGTGTTCGGCAGGGCCGAGTCGCGGTTAACACCATAAGAGCGACAAATATGGTAATAAAGCATTCTTAAGGCCGCACTGTGCCTGTGGAGATACGCCGTTACCGCGTGAATAGGACACCCAGATAGTACGTGCCGTAGGTGCACAGAATATGCATGACACGATCTGCACCTGTCGCTGGGAACTTCTTGACGTAAGATGCGGCGACGGTATACCAAGGTGGAAATGACACCGTCTTGACCCGCGAAAATAAAACCCTCTGTGTCTAAATTCAGTCCGGATGACTTAAGGAAAGCAAACGTTAACTCCATCCAGAAGGACTGATCTCCTATATTTCAGTAAAAGATTCCGTGCATTCTCTTGTCGTGGAACTGTTCGAGAAAGTTGTTGACCTCTGCTTTCTTCACTCGGGCTTTCAGAAATGAGCCATCTAGATGGAGTAATACACTTTCCTCACTTCTGATTTCAGGATTCGGGACGGCAAGCAAGTTAGTTGCAGATATCTTGTTTAGCGCCGACAAATTGAAAGACCAAATCTGTTGATGGAGACGCTTGTATCTGCTTCGGGGAGCCTCCTTCACTGACGCTATATCCTGAATGCGGCTTTTTGGCACGCCTAGGTATAGGTAAGTCTCTCCAGCGCCAATGTGTCTAATAGCACTCCTGTCCACAAACTCAGAGTCTTCGCGAACGCTAGCAAGTCGTTCTCGCTTCAAATGAATCTTGGCACACTTGTCCAATCTCAAGTTCATAACAATTTCTCATGCGCACCCGTCGACGATCTTTAGAGCATCCTTGAGATGCTGTGTTCCAGAAGCATAGTGTTCAAGCCATCCTTATAAAATATATGAGTGACCTTATTCTCAAGATTATTAGATCCGCTGCAGAGGTACCCATAAGAATTGCATAGTGCGAGAGATAGCGGCAAAAGTGTGATGCAAAAGAAAAGAGGGTTCATGGTGTAACCCTGAAAGACGCCCCTCTGGAAGGTGACGCTGTGAGCTGCCACATGATGATTTCCAGATGAGGTAGTAAATATGGCTTTCCAAAGGGGCATCAATCTCTCTATGCATCCCACTATGTGTAGATGAACCTCCAAGCTTTCCAACAGGCAGACGATAAGTCTATGGGAAATCGAATCAAAAGGCGTCTCCGACTTTAAATATGAGGTAAAGATCCAGGCCGGATGTTGGTGTGTGGAAGTAAACTTCTTCCACCAGAAGTTCTTGATACCATCCGGTCCGGCCGTGGAGAAGTTCTTCGTACCCCGCACTGCTTTCTTCACCTCTTTGGCAATGATTGGTGGACATTGTTCCTGGGACGTTATGAGGTTGTTGCACAGCTTCTTGAAACACATGATGTTCTCAGTGTCTTTATGTAGTGGGTGTTGAACCTCGTGAATCTCTCTCAAAAATGTCTCTACGTTCTTGGACGCAGGCGGATTATTCACAACAACAGGGGGACCGATGAAAAGGCGTGATCAGTCGGCGAGAAACTGTTGATTCTCTCTGACCCATCCCTTCCTCTTCTGTATTCTCCTCCTTGCGTCAGATAACACCCGTATATTGTCAACAACGTGCTGCTTAATAGTCAGCAGCTTTGACTTGTGCAATGTCCTCACGAAGGGCGGCATCCATTTAAGCCAGATCTTCGGGCTTAGGAGGAACCTGATTGTAAATGTTTCTTTATGTCCTGAAATCTCCATCTCTCGGGAGATGCCTGATTTCCGCGGTTGGTCTTAATGTCACTTCATCTTCTTCGTCTGTGGCTCGTTCTTGCAGCGGTTGGGGAAGCGCTCCGCCTATATATCCTGTGTGCAAGAGGTTGTCAGCGCGGTTTCGAAACCTATGTTGCGAAACGTGCGGAAGCTCTGGGTGTTTCTAACACCAAATAGTGTGCAGGCACGCCAGGTAATCCCTGAGATCAAGAATAATGCTGGCATGATAGCAATCCGACAAGAGAGGGGAGAGAGAAAGCAAGTTAAGTAATTTTCTTACATCTCGCACAATAATTGTCCACTACTTCTAGTCGCTTTTCAATCGCGAGTACTGTAGTCTTCCCTTTTCCTTGTTTCATTAGAATCTTGACACTTCGCCTGATGAGATCTTCCAGTTCGGTTTGTCAGGTTATCTAGGTCGCAATGGAGGAAGATTTTTTTGGAAAGGTCGCGCGGAATACTCACGAAAAACGTCCAAAGAAGATTCACTTTATCGCGGCGCTATATGCAAACATCCTGAGTACGAGCAAGACACTTTTAAAAGTCAGTGTACGTGAGGGAGGAGTCAAGCGCGTGGATCACAGCTGTTAGGTGCGAGTGAAGCATTTACGCAAAACGATGGTAGGTAGAAGGGAGCGAGAGTACATTAACAATGCACAAATTATCCAGACTAAGTATTATTGCCGTGCAATCGATAAGCAGCATTCTTTAAGTTCAAATTAATTGTTTATAATTAACAATTAATTTGTATTTAGCAATTTATATTATTACTGGGGGGTGCGATCCTGCGCGCGCCCCAACTCTGTTTTAGGTAAATAAATATAGGTTTACAAACATTTTTTTTGCTAGGTTAGTAAGTACAAAATAAAACATAAATCTGGGTCTTTGTTTTTGCTACAATATTGTACTATCTTTTTTAGAAACATAGGGACGGTCACCAATTTTGGTGTATGTTTCCATTTAGGTCAGTATATTTAGTAAAATATTGGGTTATATCACATATGAGGTAATCTGGCACATCATGTCTATGTTTTTGGTCAGGATGGTATATTTAGTGTAATATAAGGCATCAAAAATGCGGCAATATGACATAAGGGCATATGACATATGGGACAGTATAGCACATAGGGCAGTATGTCACATAAGATAATGAGCCACATAGGGTCTATGTTTTTGGTAAGGGTAGTATATTTGAAGTAATACAGAACACGGGGTAATATGACACACAGGATAATGTGTAACAGGGGATGATGTGGTGCATAGGGTCTATGTTTTTGGTTAGGGTAGTATATATTTTAGAATATTGTACTATTTTTCCCCAAAACATATACAAAATTGGCTCTATGTTTTCGGTTAGGGCAGTATATATTGCACAATATTGTACAATCTTTTTCAAATATATACATACAAATTGGGTCTATGTTTTTGGTTAGGTCAGTATATTTAGTACAATATTTTACTATTTTTTCTAAAAACAACCTGGATTCCTGAAACAGCGGCGGCAGCGAAATCTTTTGATAATGCAGAGAGATAAATAGCAGTGTAGGATTGTTTAATGATAGTCGATACTGAATTGATTTTTTTGCTCGAAACTCAAGTAAAAATAATGTTTAAACATAAAAGTAACAAACTGAATCATATTTCTTCTCGTAATCAACAAGTTCTCAATATAAGGAATTTTTAAAGTTGCACGGAATTTTTTCTTAAAAACGTATGTCATTTTGCTTGCTAGTTACACTTCACAGCACAGTACATTGTTGTTTCATAACAAATTGGATTGTTACAAATAAATTTCATAGACAAATTCTCAATGTAAGCAATTTTTGAAAGTTTCAGGAAATGTTTTCTTCAAAACGTATTTAATTTGGCTTCAGTCACACTTCAATACAGTACATTGTTTTTTCACGGCAAATTGAAATGTCCAGTTAATGCATTGAAGGCTTATAGTCTAGCCAAATGAAAGACGTTCCCAAAAAGAAAGTATTTCAAACATGTAAAAATTGCTGAATTGCGAATTTGTTTATGAAATTGGTTTACGTTGGCAAAAAAAAAAAAAACACACACACACAAAACATTTTATCGTAGCTCAACTTCAAATATTCTTACTGTGAAAATATAAAATTGTAGAAAGTAGGCAAACACTTCGAAGGTGGAAGCACGCAGGCGTCGAGTGCAATAAAGCAAATTAGAGGATTTGGCCACCTGGTATCCAGGCCAGCGCAGAGACTAGGATCAGCACGTACGAACGACCCCGACGTGATCGTGAAGTGTTCTGTCGTGGAAAGTGCAGATGTGAAGTGAACAATTTTTGTACAAGTGACTAGTGATAAGTGCATACGGACTAAATGCCTGTTGACGGCACAAATCCCTCGAATCAAAACAATTCTGAAGGTGAGGTCAACGAACAAGCAACTACACACGAGGTCACGATGCGCGTACCAACTTTTTGGCCGGAAAAATTTCGTTGTGGCTTGAACAATTAGAGGCACAATTCAGCATTGACAAAATTAACTAAGACTCCCCAAGGTTTTTCTACATGATCGTGCATCTTGAACCGAAATGAGTCAAAGAAATCAAGGTTATTAACGAGAATCCGCCGGAACAAGGACAATATGAAGCCGTGAAAGGCGGTCTGATTAAAATATTGTCTGATTTTAGCCGCATGCGCGTACGGAAATTAAAAGAAGACGAAGAAATTGGTGATCGAATGCCGTCACAATTTCTCCGAAATTTAAAAACACACGCGGGCTCGGATTTAAACGAAGATTTTTCAATAAACTTGTGGCTAAAAAGATTACCCGCTTCGACACAGCACGTTTTAGCACCAACAACGGAGAAATCTTGAACGGCAATGGCTGAGATTGCATTATTCACAAATCTTTGAATACGGCACAGCGTAAGTACAGCGCGTACGATCGCGAAATGTTAGCTGCTTACACTACTGTAAAGCGGTTCAGACGTTTGGTTGAAGGTCGCGATGTTATTATTTTTACAGATCAAAAACCTTTAACTTTTGCATTCCACCAAGATTTAAATAAGTTTTCTCCTCGACAATTCCGTTATCTAGATTTCATCGCTCAATTCACAACTAATATTCAACATGTTAGCGGTATAAACAATGTAGTTGCGGAAGTGTTATCACGAATCGAACGCATTTTCGAAACAGTAGATTACACAATAGCCGAAACTCAAAAGCAGGGCGACGAATTACGCACGATTTTAGAATCAGGTTTAACAGCTTGCAAATTGAAGAAAATTAATTTCTCGAATTTTGGGGTACAAATTTATTGCGACACATCGTCCGATTCTATTCGACCTTATATACCTGCGAACATACGTCAAGATATATTCAACAGCTTGCACCGTCTAGCGCGTCCTAGGGTTGAAGGTACACAGAAATTAGTTTCAAAACGTTAAATGTGCACCGACAGTTAAACGCAGCTATTAAGTGCCACGATGGATGGAAAAACGATGGAAAACGGTGGATGGGCTGAAGACCTACCGATTGTCCTCTTAGGTATATCAGCCTCGATAAGAGAGGATTTAAAGGCAAGCTCGTCTGAGCTACTCTATTTCCAATCACGCAGTAAGGGAAACAATTCCGATTTTGTAAAAAAACCTTCGGAGAAAAATGAGCCGTCTGAAACCAGCTCCACGTACAAGACACAGGGCAAGAAAAATATTCGTTTTTAAAGAGTTGTCATCTTCACCCTTCATTAGACATGACGCAGTACGAGGCCCTCTTCAACCAACCTACCATGGACTATTTGAAGTTTTAGAGCAAGCTATAAAGTTCTACACAGTTTTGATAAAAGGAAAAAGAGATAATGTTTCCATCAACAGATTGAAACCGGCGTTTGTGCTAACAACGGCAAACGAAAACGCAGCTAATAAAGAAGCTGTGCACGGCGACAAAACAGAGGAACAACAACCTCAGCAGCCAGAAGAGCAACCACAGAAAGGAGAGAAACAGACTCGCTTTAACACACGATCCGGCAGAAGAGTTCGTTTCCCCGAACGGTTGCAGGCTGGTTTTTAAAATAAGATTTTTATTTGTTTTTCGCAAGGATTTTAACATCTGGTAACTAGACCCAGCGCAAGGACTAGCATCGACACGTCCGAACGATTTTTTGTGAAATTTCTTCATAGCCTTTTGAGTCGTAGTAAAAGTACCGTAATATTTGCCACCGGAAAAGATACTCTGACCTTTGGACTGATCCTGGAAGTGTGTTTCCCAGACAGTCAGTTCGACGCCCAACCGTTGTCGAGATTATTTCGTCTCCCGACTCGGTTTCGTTTTTCAATTCTTTTGTACATTCTCATTTGTTTAATTGTTTGTCGTACAAAAATAATTTATTGTACTGAATAGTCACTAGCAAGCCAAATGACATACGTTTGGAAGGAAAAATTTCCTGAAACATTAAAAAATAGCTTATATTGAGAATTTCTATATGAAATTTGTTTATATCAAAGGGAAATAAAAACAATATTATTATAATATAATTGCAACAATATATAATAACGCGTATAATATATATTACTTGAATTTCAAACAAAAAGAGAATGTTAAAATATCAAATAACCTTAAACAATTCTAGACTGTCATTCATAACAATGGAAATTGTTAATAACAAGCTACATGTTTATTATAAACAATCAATTTGTACTTAACGAGTGTTTTTTATCGATCACGCAGCAATTGTACTCAGTCTGAAAAATTTGTGCATTGTTAATGCATTCGTTTCTTCAAAATTATAAGTTTTTCAAAATTCACGCTTCAATAAAAAAGAATCTACGATGACAAATCTCTCAAGAATTTAGTTAGCTTCGATTTAAAAAAAAATTTAATCAGCTTAAAATTGTAGCCAAAGTCGTATTTTGAAGATTTTTTCGTCGTTTTGCCCCAGTGTGGGACGGGGAATTAATACTGGAGCTGAAGTGTGTCGACAAAAAGCACATACTATCTTATCGGTTGGGACACGTGAAAGGGGTCGCTAAAGCTCAATTCTGATTGGTTAATTAAGTTTAACTTTAAAGCTTTTTTGTGCCCAAACGAAGCTTCGTGCAAAATTTTTCTACAGGACTTTTTTTGCGCACTATTGTATAGGTGGTGGGATATCCTGTATGTGAACGACCCTTTTGAATCTGTTCACTGCGCATTAGGGTGGGCTCGAAACCAATTTTTTTGTTCTCAAGATTATATGCTCAAGGCTTATATAGTACTAGATCCAAAAATGACTATTCATGACAAATATGAGCTCAATCGGAGTATTCTGAGTGGTGCCGCAAACGCGTTTTATTTTACGAACGAACATATAAATTGAATTATACCATGAGATTTTGTGTACAATTCATTATACTTTAAGTATATTTGGAAACAAACTTTGAAATTTCAGTTCCCTATTTTTTATACATTGCAGATGTACAGTGTACACTGAGGTGGGCCCAAAATTATATAGTTTTAAAATATTTATGTGTGATTGTGTATGAACGTTTTCTTATTTTTTGTTAGGTGCGTCTGACATGATTGGCATTATCTTACGCCATGAGATTTCAAGGTCAAGTCAAAAGTTGACATCATGAATTATTCAAAATTTTGATAATTCTCTAACCTATGATGCATCAAAAAAACATTTTAATAAATTTTGTAAAATTTAGATTAACCTAAAAGAATCAATAATATTTTTTTTATGCTTTTCAAAATTTCTATTATTCCGATTTCATGATCATGCAATACAATTCTAATATAAAATTTAACGTAGAATCAGTTGATCCTTAAAAATATTCGAAATAAATTTTAAAAATCTAATTTTTTTGTATTCTTGTCTCATTAGGTCTATCGACTTCATTTCTTGCATTGAAGGTGTTTTACGTGTCTAATGCGAAGAAAAATAGTGAGAACCCTGAGAAAAATAATCATCGAGACGATGCTATGCAAAAACATGAAAATTTAGCCCTTTTGACTCAAAATGACCCTGTTACCACGCCTAGCGCGGAAACTATTGGTTCTAATCACTTCACCTTTTGCCAGAAGATCTGTTTTGCGTGCCTAATTCAAGGGAAAATAATGCGAACCCTGATGAAAATACTCATCGTTGCAAAGGGAAGTGCCACTGACACTCAACAAGTGTTTGGCGCAACGCTCATGGAAACAGTCCACTAGGCTGTCCGACTGACATTTTGTAGTTTCGGATCTGCTGATGAATAATATCGAGGTCCGAAG
>JAUMHM010000088.1:18255966-18277086 GCA_032362435.1 Melikaiella ostensackeni | reverse complement strand
AGTTTTTCTCTATTCGATAATGCACATAAATGTGACATTTTTCTGTGCCTTTACATTCTGTAAATTAAATTTCTAAACAAAAATGAAGTAATTTGTTAAATTTACGTGCTAAATAAGGTTTAAAAACATTGAGGTTTAATTATTTAGCTTGTAATAAAATTAATTGTACAATTTCTCTGAACATTACTTGCAAAGTTAATTATAGCAATTTTAATCTTAGTATTCAACCCCGAATTCAACAATGGATTTTTATCTAATTTTTTGTGTGTGAAAATCAGTCACTTTTTGCACTTTTTTCAAGTACGTTAGTCTGTGGCAGCCCTGGGAATACTCTACAGTATGAAAATTCTATTTAATATTGAAATTTTAAATTATTTTACTTTATGATTTCCCGGTTTTCTAGTTCCTATCTTAAAGCATTGTGGGTTATAAATACGGCAGTTATGTGTCAAAGGTTTATTTAGCTTGTAATAAAATGAATTACAATTTTCTTGAACATACTTGTAAAATTTATTCTGGAAATTGTGACCTTGGTATTCACCCCCCAAATTCAGCACTAGAATTTCGTCTAATCTTGTCAATGCAACCCGATAAATATATGTGTAATTAAATCGAAATTTTAGAGTAGATAAGTGTTTCTATGGACATTACAGACCTCTTTTTGTGTGAACATTAGTCACTTTTAGTCACTTTTTGTGTTCAAAATTAGTCACTTTTTTGCTCAAATTAGTCACTTTTGTCACTTTTTTCAAGTACATTAGTCTGTGGCAGTCCTGTTTAAGGGATTTTATAGGACCTCCAAGTATTTCAAAGATTTTAGGGGATTTAAAAAATTTCAAGAGTTTTCTACAGAACTTTAGGAAATAAATTAAATTTATTTTAGTTTCAAGGGATTTTAAATGATTTTTACAGATTTCTCACTGTTTCACAGATTTCATAGATTTCAAGGGATTACTACGGATTTTAACATATTTCAAAGATTTCATAGATTTATAAATATTTCCAAAGGATTTTCACGGATTTGAATAAAATTTCGAGCGATCTTAAGGACACGAAGGGAATTCACAGATTTTTTCTGTGTAAAGTTTATATGTGCAGAATCGCTATTTTTGTGTATAATACTTTCATATGAGATTATGAGTGGTCTAAAATAAATCGTTCCTTTGTAGTTTTTGTTCTTTTTGCATTAATTTCTTTAATTTTTTTAATAATTTATTCCAATGCTGATTATCTTATAATCATTTTCTATATAATAATTTTGTATAATGAATTTCCTATAATCCATGGAATCTTTTGCAATCTCCTGCAATTTTGCTACTTGCCATCTAGTGTACACCAAAAATCCGAGTATGTAACTCCTCGTTTGAATCTCAACTTTTTTCTCCACAGATACTAAAGTACCACTGCCCGAAGATCGCGATCTTCAAGGTTTTCTACCCCTCGAGAAAAGCTTCGAACCACTTCGATTCACAAATACAGACCTAGAAGGTGACACCATCGCTTTAAATAAATTAAGAGCTGTTCGCATTTTGCAATCAGGTCGTCAAATTGCACAATATCACGTCAACGGCACCGCCTTGATTACAATTGAGGGTGAGAAAGTCGACGAACAGAAATTCAATCCCATGAGCGAAGGAGTTGGACCCAGCAACGAATTAATGAGGGAATTGGAAGAACTAAGTCTGAATAAAGAAAAGCATCCGATCATTGCTAATAGTCCAGTTCCTTCAGAGTCTGCTAGTAGCAAAGGATCTTCGGAAACAGACGCCCCCGAGATTTCACGTAAGATATTTTTGGCCTCAGTGATTTTCAATTTTTTTTTTTAATTCCAGACATAAAAATTAAAAGAATTTTTAAATTTATTTTGCAGTTGAGAAGAGAGTTGGAATTCTGAAACCACAAGGTTCGCTCGAAAGAAGCCGGGATACTGTCACAACTAATACAGACATGAGCATTGTAGAATCACATTCAACGCCCTTGACTCGAAAACCAAGACAGAATGTTGCCATGCAAGCAATAATGAGACGAGCCGAAACCGAACAGAAACAAGTGACCTTTAAAAATATTTCCCCGGTTATTACAGAAGAGGAATCAAAGAAAACGGCGAAACCAGGGTCTCAAATTACAATCGCCGCGAGTAAAATTGTCCAAGCTGGATCGATCAACACGAGTCAAAGCACTCAGATTACGGTTCAAAATCGTCCACCTTTGATGCCCGTCTCGGTTCAGAATCAAAACTCTGTTCAGAATCAGAAGGGGAAAAGTCAAACCCTGCAGCAAAATCAAATTCAACCTCAGACGCAGATTCAGTCCCAATCGCAGAATCAGCCTCAACTGCAGAATCCACCTCAATTGCAGGTTCAGCCACAATCGCAAATTCAACAACTTCAATCTCAGTCCCAGGTTCTTCCCTCGCCACCAATCAATCAGCAATTTTCTCCATCAGAGCAAAGAAGTCAGGGAATATCTCAGTTCCAGTTGCCTCTAAATTGTTTCCAAAACCAATCTTTCAACGTTCAGAATCCGATCTTCAGTAAAAATTTCATCGCGAATCAAATTCCGGATTTAACATCCTACCAAATTCAAGGACAATATCAACAAGGTCTTAATCCGAATAGATTACACCAAAGAGGAAATCCTGGAATTGCCCAGAATTCGGTTATGCAGCAAGGTTTGAATTTGAATTCGACCCAGCAAAGTATCCAGAATCTCCCGCAGCAGAGTATTCAGAACTTGAGCCAGAATATTCAGCAGAATATTCACAACCTGACTCAGAATATTCAGCAGAATATTCAGCGTTTGACTCAAAATGTTGGTTTGCAATCAGCGACGACGAATCCAAATTTGCAGCAGACTCTTGGGATTCAGCAATCAGCCAATTTGGGACTTCATCAGCAAAATATGATTCAAAATGATCCAAGGAACAACGGATTGAACATTCAGAATAAATTGAATATGCCGGTTTCGGGAATAACGAATTCCATGCTCAACACTTCGAATTTAACTGGATATCAGAAGAATGTTCAGCAAGGAGGATCTTTGACGAATATTTCGAATACATCATTGAGTTCTTCTGATGTGGCGAATCTGCAGATGGGATTCAATCCTAATTTTGGACAGAATAGCTTGAACCAAATGCCACAGAAGCAAGTTGCTTCTGCTGCATATGCAAAGAATCCTGGACAGTTTCCTCTGCCAAATCAAGCCAATTTAACTAAAGGGCAGCAGGGAATTAATAGCTATCCTTTATTTCATGGATATGAGAATCAGGATTTTAATCCGTGGAAGGAACCACAACCTCCGCAGCCGCCTCTTGCATGGTGGGGAACTCCTGGACAACCGCAGATGATGCATGGGAAGGAGAGTACGAGCACTGATGCCTTTCAAAATTGGGCCAACTCTCCTAGTCCAGGAAATATGATTGGAAGAGTCCCTCTGCCTCCGGGGAATAATTATACACAGACTCCGTATCATGGGAGGCATTATAACGCGAGGAGCAATCTTGAAGAGGCAAGGCCTTTTGATGTAAGTTGTAGTATTTGTATATTATAATTTCTTCATAGATGCCACGATGGAAGAAAATGAAATGGTAAAAAGTTGAATATTTTAGTTTAATAGCCTTAAAATTGAACAATTTCTAAAATTAATACTGTAATGTCCAAAGTTAAAACTTTAGAAATTGTACTATTTCCAAAATTGATACTTCAGAAATGGTACAATTTCCAATATTGATAGGTTTAGAAATTGGCCGTGGCTTCGTGTACCGAAATTTCAGTATGTATAGCCGGTTTTTTCGGTACGAATAGCGGGAGCTGGAAAATAGTCTATTTGTACCGAATTTTCGGTATAAAAAGCCGCATTTTTTCAGTACGTGTAGGCGCTCCCTTAGAAATTATACCATTTTCAAAATTGATACTTAAAAATTGAAAACGTCGACGACCACAAAGATAAAATCAAGATAAAATCATTAAAAATTCGAGGATTCAAATATGAAGCGCTTAGAATTTTTTAATCTTCAATTGATAGCATTAAAAATAAATGAATTTTAGATTGAAACATGTAAAATTTTCGGTTTTAAATTTAAATCGTTAATCATTCTTTAATTAAAAATTTGAACCAACCAATTTTAAGTTTGGGAAGTTGAAAATTAAATAATTTGGAAATTTAACAATTTGAAATTAAAATCGACCAAAATTGAATAATTTCGATTTGAAAACGCTTGAACTTTGAAAATTTTAAACGATTGTAAATGGAAAACTTTTAAAATTGAATAATTTCAGATTAAAAGTTTTAAAACAGGGTAATTTCAAATTTAAATATTTCGAATTGAAAGTATTCAAAATTAAACAATTTTGAATTGTACCATTTAAAAAATAAATATTTTTAGAATGAAAGATTAAACATGTTCGGTTTTAGTATCAAAAAGTTCTCAAAATTGAATAATATCGAATCGAAAGCGATTGAACTTTGAAATAAAACAATGTTGAACAATTCTAAATTGAAAACGTTCAAAATTTGAATAATTTTTAATTAAAATAGTAACATTTCCAATTAAAGCTCCTGAAATATCCAAATTAAATCATTTCCAATTAAATGTGATTTTAACTTTTTTAATTAAAATTTTAATACAAATTGAAATTTACTTAATTTGTCGCTGAACTTTTCTATTTTGAAGGCATCTAAGTTGAGCACAGATGATCGCACTTTCCATGTGTCAGTTTTAAAAATTAATTCCATTTAATCGTAAATCAGTAAAAAAAGTTTTCACGCTACAATTTTAAACATTATTTTCATTTAATCGTAAATCAGTAAAAAAAAAGTTAGGTACGTGCAGGGGTATGACACCTCATTGTGAAATTCTGTTCCTGCCGGTTGTGGATAAACCACAGCACATATTTTTCAAGATACAGACTAGATCGTGTCATACACCTGGGTACATGTGTGATTTACAAAAAGTTATAATTATTTCCTACTCAGGCTTCGAAGTGCTCTATGGAACTAAAACGAGTATCTTTCTGAAGAAAAAAGTACCCTCAGAGTTAAAAAAAGTATTAAAAAAGTAGCCTTTTTGAATCAGTAAAAAATTAGTTTTTTAAATAAAAAAGTAGTGTAAAAAATACCTTAAACTAAAAAAAGAACGTATTTAAAAGGAATTTCTTTCATACTTTTCTGTATGTAAATAACTGCGCTGAAGATTAATTTTTTTTTTAATCTCATAAATTTCCTGCTGAGAAGAGTCCATTGGATAAATATTAATTTGCCAATGGCTACCCGTTTCGAAAAAATTGACTTTCTTCAAAAATTTTTTCTTATGGATTGAAATGTTTTTCTGTTACATTCAGATTTTTTTCAGACATTTTTTACCAGAGAAAAATATGTTTAAAAAAATAGGTTAATTTGCAACCAAATAGTTCAATTTTCAAATAAAAAAGATAAAGTTTCAACAACAAAAAATCAATTTTTAAAAAAGTAGTTCATTTTTCAACCAAGCAGTTGAATTGTTGACCAAAAAAGATGATTAGAAGAAATTTATACCAAAAGAGGTGAAGTTTCAAACCAAAAAGACGAATTTTCAACAAAACAGTTGAACCTGCAATCGAAAAGATAAATTTTTAACCAAAAAGGATGATTTTTTAACGTAATTGTCAAATTTTCTACAGAATAATTAAATTCTCAACCCAAGAATATAACTTTTAACCAAAAGAGATGAATTTTCAAACCAGATAGTTGCATTTTCAACTAAAAAAGAAAATTCTACTACCAGAGAGAAGAATTTTCGACTAAAATGATTAATCTTCAAACAAAAAATTTTTTTTTTTAATTTAACAAAGGAGTTCAGCTTTCAAGAAAAAGATGAATTTTCAACCAAAAAGTTGAATTCTCAACCAAGCAGATTAATTTTCTACTAGAAAAGATGAATTTTTTAATAAAGTAGTTCCACTTTGAACAAAATAGTTGAATCCTCAACCAAAACAGATTAATTTTCAACTAAACATTTGAATTTCTAACCAAAAAAGATAATTAGAAGAAATTTCTACCAAAGGAGAGGTTTCAAACCAAAAAAAAAAAACGTAATTTAACAGAAGAGTTGAGTTTTCAACCAAGAAAGATTTTTCAGTCAAGAAAGAAAAACAATTTCATTTTTTATTTGAAAAAAACTGAAATTTGTTAGTACGATCTATTTTTTTATTACACTTTATTGAAAAAAGTAGAAAAAAAGTAGCCTTGCCTAAAAAAGTTTCAAAAAAGTGTGGAGCTTTGAAGCCTGCCTACTATATAACAAATTTTTTTTTAAGTTATGGCTTCAGCTTCATAAGTAATTTCGAAGTTCTCGAAAGCTTTGCATTTTAAATTTTTCGAAAGCCGTGCACTAAAATTATAATATAATTATACAATAAAGTTAACAATTTTCTAGTTTTGTCGATGTATGATAATTATAATTTTTGCCTTGGGTAAATAATTATTTTTATTACTTTAAGTAACATCAAAAGGATGAAAAAAGACCCACAGCAAAAATTATAATTATAAAATTTAAAACGAATAGTACTGATGTTTGTTATTTTGTACGGACTAAAAATGGCATTTTTATATCTTCCATTTTGAAAGTGTTTAATTAGAAATGATTCTTATTCAAAAGTTTTCTAATTTTGAAGAGTCTGAATTTAAATTTATTTAATTTAAAAGGCTAATACTTCGAAATTGAACAACTCAGACGCGTCCACACTAATAGGAAGTTATCGTAGCTTTAATTATTAAGTCTACATTTTCAGACTTGAAATTGTTCTTTTTCAGAGTCTTCATTATTAACAAAAATTTCATTTTTAAGCATTTCTTATTTGAAAATATATTGCATATTTTTTTAGTTTGAATTTTTGCATTTTAGGTGCATTAGTTTTTAATATTTTTAGTTAGAATAGGGAGTTAAAACTTTCCTTGAGGTAAAAAAGTGTGTCAGATCGAAGTTTGAAAATTATAGTTTATTACAAACATCCCAAAAACTTAAACCGAGCGAAAATTTGATGAATATCCTTTTAATTTTCAGGTTGATCAAAAACAGCAGCAGACAATCGCCACAGGAAATACGTATTCCCTCTTCAGCGGTAACACCTGGGGCGCAGGTGGACAAACTCCAGGTCTCTCAAGTCAAGACCAAATGAAGACCCGACTCAACCAACAATCTTTATGGTCTGGACCCGGACCCTCTCCCCTAGAGCGTCTCCTGGAACAGCAAAAATCCCTGCGCGAAGGCGGCACTTGAAGGAAAGCGACAAAACTGTCGGTGACACAAAAGGGGATCCTGTTTCTAATTACCCAACACGCGGGACGGGTAAAGGCAAAAAAAAGCAATCGTTAAACTACCGAGAAGCAATTATACACTGGAAATTATTCGCATAGCGAGCGTAAATTTATAGAGAGTTTGTAGAGAGAAGCGTAGGCCAACGTAAGAGAGTACGTGAAATCCATTTAAAAAGGATTACTATTAACTCTTGGAATATTAACTGTGCATTTGGTCCAGAACACTGAGTTTGAAAACTCCAGCAGTGCATCAGAGGAAAATCGAGCGAGGAAGCCAGAAAGGTTGGAATTAAGACAAGTATACTGATAAGGTCGGAAATCGCAACGAGAAAACAAGAAACGAAAATGAGTTGAGAGTCGTTTCAAGTTCAAGGAAAGCGAAAACCAGATTTTTCATCAGTATACGTCACCTCTGTTAGAATATTTACGAGTGTAGTTAAATTATTGTTTGTATTATTGACCACGTTGATTCGCATTTCCAACACGAAGGTTCCTAGTTTCGTTTCGTTCCCATTTTTTAGCAGTCTAATCTCGAGGCCGTGGTCTCTTTTCACTGCACCTTTTATATCACAATCACGTATCATGTCGACGATACTTGATCAGAATCGTGCGGGAAATTCATCAGGTTGCTGAGAAAGCAACGTGAACCTCTTTTCTTATTAGTGCCCTCGGAAAGTCGCAAAGCGAGGATTCGATTTTCAAGTTGAGTAGATTTTATAACTGAACAAAGTGTGAAACGGCTGGGGACTGAGAACCTTAGTCCAGTGTGAATTTAAGCTTGATTAGTTAGTGCAGCAACTGTCCGCGGCTTTGAAGATAGTCGGTAGAAGACAATATTAAAAACGATGTAGCGACCATAACCATTATGTTTAAAGTAACAAAATTCATAGTTATATTCGATTACAGGCAAATACACAATGTTGAAACTGACTTGGTTTATTCATTATTTATATGTACCCATTTTGTAGAGAGTAATATAAAAAAGGTCGTTCGAATTCAAAATATTTTGAATCTTCTATCAAAAAAGTTACAGCAGGGTGGCGGTTTTAATCGAGGAAAAAAATTCCCGGTTTTTTCTCAGTTCGCAGATATTTTTCATTATTTGATGTATTCAAAACTGAACTGCAAATTAAAACGCTTAAAGTGGAACTCTTTTGGATTTTAAAGTTTCAAAATTGAAGCTAAACAAATTTTAATTCAGAAACTTTTAATTCAAATGCTCAATAATTTAGACGTATAAAATGGAAGCTTTCAACATTTTTTAATTGAACAACTTTAAATTTCAAAGATTTCACAAAGATTCCAAAACATTTCAAAGGTTTGGCAAAGGTTTTAAATCTTTCAAAAATTTCACAACGATTTAAAAAATTTCACAAATATTTCAAACATTTCGCAAAGATTTTGAAGATTTCAGAAAGATTTAAATAGATTTCAAAATAGTTAACAAAGTTTTTGAATATTTCACAAAGATTTAAATGATTCCAAAATATTTCAGAAGATTTTAAAGATTTCAAAAGAGTTAACAAAGTTGTTTAATATTTCACAAAGATTTTAATGACTACATAAAGATTTCGAAAATTTCACAAAGATTTAAAAAATTTCGCAAAGATTTTAAAAGAGTGAACAAAGTTTTTAAATATTTAACACAGATTTCATTGATTCCAAAGGATTTCAAAATATTTCAGAAGATTGTAAAGATTTCAGAAACATTTCAAAGATTTCAAAACAGTTAACAAAGTTTTTAAATATCTCACAAAGATTTTAATGACTATATAAAGATTAAAAACTTTCACAAAGATTCCAACAGATTTCAAAGATTTCAAAAGAGTTAATAAAGTTGTTTAATATTTCACAAAAATTTCAATGATTCTAAAAGATTTCAAAACATTTCAGAAAATTTAAAAAATTTCGCAAAGATTTTATGCATTCCAGAAAAATTTCATAGGAGTTAACAATGTTTTTAAAAATTTCACAAAGATTTAAATGATTCCAAAATACTTCAGAAGATTTCTAAAATTTCGCAAAGATTTTAATGATTATGCAAAAATTTCACAGAGATTTTTAAGATTTTTAAAGAGTGTACAAATTTCTTAGATATTTCACAAAGATTTCAAGGCTTTTATAAAGATATCCAAAATTTATAAAGATGTCACAAAGATTTTGAAGATTTCCAAAAATTTCAAAAGATTTCGCAAAGATTTCATAGATTATAAAATATAATGTTCAAAATTGAAAGATTTTTTTTTTAACTCCACTTTTTAAATTCGAAGTTAAATTATTTTAACTTCAAGTCGTTTCAAATTAATAATTGTTTATCTGTTATTTGTAAATCAAAATTCAACACTTTCACTTGCAAATTAAAATTTTTTTAAATGGAACAATTAAGAATGTAGTACTGAAATTTTAACGACTCAAGGCTTTCTATTTCAAGGAATTCAGATTCAAATTGTTTCGTTTCGAATATTTGATTTATAATTGCTCATTTTAACAGTACATTCAAATATTGCTAATATTTAAAAAATTGTTCTTTTTTTAATAAAAAAAAAGGTCAAATTGAATATTGAATATAATCAAATTGAATGAAATGGAATATTTTAGACTGAAACAATATTTCAATAGGATTTGGAATAGAATAAAAGCGTTTAATTCTGAATCTATTAATTTAAAATTATTTGAAAATTGAAAATAGTTTATACAGTATCAATCGGATGTTTACATTTGTTTAACTACTGAGGCTTTTGAATTGAAACAGTTAAATTTTTACTGTCAAACCCTGTAAATTATTTAATTTCAAACAGATTCTAAATCGGCTTGTAAAATCATTAATTAATTTACATTTACAGATGATAACTTAAAAATGTTTTTTTTACGAAAAATGTTCAATTTTTTACCATTTTAATTTTCACTTGTTCAAGTCTTCAAAATTGCATTTTAAAATTCTTCAAATTGAAAATGTGCGCTTAAAAATGAAGACCTAAAATAGAATACTTTTCAAAGATTTTAGAATTATGCATTGTAAACTGATTGACTTCCTAACTGAAAAAGTTAATAATTGAACGTACCAATAAAAAGAAAATGAAATCGAACTTATTTTAAATTGCATTATATCATGTGATATGAAATTTGGGATATTTCAAGTGATTGGATAGATTTTTCTTCTAAAAATTTGTAAAAGTCCCGGTCAAAAAGTAAATTCAGTCATTTTCCGGTTTTTCAAGGTCTCAAAAAGTTTCCGGTTTCCCGGTCTGGCGGCCACCCTGTTAAAGACAATTTTGCTTTTCATAAACTTTTCAACTTAGTCCTTATTTGCAATTTCCTTCGAATTTATAAAAGCTAAAAATTACAATTATAAAATACCCTGAAATTACAACTTTTAATACCAGATAAAAAATTGCTCGGTCTTACAAAAATTCGATTATTTATTTATCACTTCTTGAATTTTACAGTCGAGCATTTCGAATGTAAAATTAGAAAAGATTATATCGCAGTCAAAGTGCATTGGCACTTTAGTCATAAAATACATTTTCAATATAACGCTAAACACTAAATTCTACTAAAACTAAATGAAATACCAAGTATGTTACAATGTGGTAATTGTTACTAAAAAATCTTGTCCTAAATTTAAAGAATTACAAGCTAAACCATTTTTTTCATATAAACAATCACATGCCTACACAAAATACGTACTTTGATGATATAATATTATAAACGATTTAAGACTGAACTGGAACTTAATTTCTGTAAACTTGATTCGCAATGAAAATGAAAAAAAAATAAAGTACCATTCAAACCAGTCAAATTACCTCTTCCTTAAGGAAATTATGCTTACAAAGTATAACCGAAGAAAAAAAAGTTATTTCGCTTTGTTCTCAGGCGGAATATTCTTCTTTTCTTCGCGAGTTATAGTGAAAATACAGGTCACTTTGTTTCTTTTGTCCGCCATTCGGCGCATATCTTGCGATGATATGTGTAGGCTGTTCGTATAAGCAACATCTGCTGGCGTTCGACATGAACGAGGCTGAAAAAATAGATTTTTACATTTTGCGTCTAAAATAAAAAGGCATTGAAAATTGAGAACTTAGAAATTCAAAGATATGAAGATTTTTAATTTCTAATTAAACATTGGGACCATTCAAATTTAGAAAGCGCTGCAACATTTTTCAGTTAAATTCTTATACCTAATATTAAAATAAATGACTGAAATTCGAGACTTACGAATCCTTCATAACTACAAGTCCTATGATTTCCATTCATTTCCAACTTGCAATTGAACTCCTTCGCTACATTATTGGTCTGCACCATTTGGACACTTCCCGCGAAATTTCCACTTGAATCAATGGATGAGATTAAAAAGAATATTCCCATTTCAGGAATAGAGAATGCCAAGTCGAACTCAATATTCGAGAGATGATCCATTTCCCACTGACGAGTGTAAATTTTACCATCAATGCTCGTACTCTAAAATTTTTATACATTTTTCCAAGTAAATACCTTTTAATAGAAAAAATTAAAATCAAACTTTTCTCAGAATAAAATTCATGGAAATGATTTTAAAATTGAAAAAAAAATTACCTCGCACAATCTGTCTTTGTGATAATATCGAAGGTGATTTAACATTCGACTGTGGCCGTCATCAAATTCACATTTTCCCATTCGACAAGGGAATTTACCCTTTGGTGCCAGTGGCTGATTCAATTTAATTTGTGGTGTGATTTCAGGTTCATCGGTTTGTGTAGAATTTGAAACAACTTGACGTTCCACTGGTGGTAGCAAAAGCGAAGACTAAAAATAAAAGATGCGAAATCAATATTTCAAATCTTTTTTTCTGTTTGGAGGGATAATTTCAGAAAGAAGATTTCTTACTTTGATATCATCTAACTTTAAAGCTAAATGTTCAGCGATGAAACTTCGTGAACCATTGTATGCCCCTTGGCACATGGGACACATTTGTAATTTCAATCTACAAATGCTACAAATGTGGTGACCATCTTTGCATTGATAAATTGGTCGTTTGGGCCTTTCAAAACAAACAGGACATTGGAGAATGTCCTCCAAATCCACGCACCACTGCACAAAAAAATTTGAAATTAGATTTATACAATAATTTATATGCGGAAAATCATCTTTTTAATTTTTTCTTAAATCTAAAGATTTCAAACTAAGATATTTAATTTGAAAGCTTCTAAATTGAGAATTTTTCAACTTGGCTTTTCATATTTCAAAGCTTTTGGATAAAACTCGATTCGAAACAAAGAATATTATATTGTAAAGAAGTTGTTCAAAAATAAGACAGTTTTCCACAATACAAGAAAAAAGGCTTTATTTACTAACTGAAAAGAAAATGTTTCAATTGGAAAATTTCTTGCGTTTTTTGTACAGAAAAAAAATGCAAAAAAAATGGAAAATTCCATTAGGCATTTCATGTTACAATATGGCGATCCAAGATAGCCATTCGCTGGTGCATAAACATTGGCACCAAATGTATGAGACTAAACATTATTTTAAAAATATCTTCCTAAAAACTAATTTCTCACCACAAGTTTATTTGGAAATTAGTTTTTGTTTTTCAAGGACCATTTCATGAAATAATAATATCGATCATTGTTTGTTTTGACGATTTAATTATTTCACAAAATGCTCCTTGTAAAACAAAAACTAATTTCAAAATACACTTCTGATAAGAAATTATTTTCCAGCATTCTAGGAAGATATTAAAAAATATAAAGTTCAGTCCCATGTATTTGGTGCCAATGTTTATGCACCAGTATTGGGCGCCATGTTGGTTTAACGTCACAACGTGAAATACCTAATCCGCATTTCAGAATTAAAAATACATTCAGGTAAAAGAAATGATACCCTCATTGCCTGCAAAAAATTGTATTCTGAGGAAGATGTCATATGGACAATATGCGCATTCTGTTATTATGTACCACTGAGTACTTTATTTACATTTTTCTCTAATCTTATGATTTTTACAGATGTTTTTAATTTAAAATATATTATATTTTTCAGTCTGCTATACTATACCCCGATTTAAAGACCGTGACGGGGGTACCCTCAATGGCCTCGGTCTCTAAAGCGGGGTTTTCCAAACCGTAAACCATGAGGGACGTGTGAACCATTTCCTAATATTACGCAATCTCCGAACGTGAATTCGAACTTCAGTTTTCAGTACACGCGCAATGCGACTTTATCTATACGCTGCTGGCATTTCACGCTTGGTTGAACACCGTCTCTCGCCCCGCATACTGGAAAACCTCGACGGATCAGCAGTCCGACAGCAGTTCTAGGGGTCTTTAAACCGGGGTTCTCTAAACCAGGATTTGAGTGTAATGTCTCTTTAGACTAAATTCTGAATCTTGATATTTGGGGCTATGACTGTCTGTATAGTTTCCAGAAATTTATTAGCATTCTTCGAACAGATACCTTTTACGATGGTTTGGGCCTGATTAGAGGTTAGACTCTCAAAAAAAAAAAAAAAGTTAAAATGATCGTTTTTCTAAGGGTCTATATAGACGGTCAGTCTTCGACCATCTCTCGATCGCTGCACTTCGTTTTTCTGAATTTTCTCCCCGGTGAAGAATTTTTCTTATAATTTAAAAAATTTATATTAAAAAGTGGATTAATGTTTCTATCTTTAAGGAGAAAAAGAAAATCAACAAAATTTTCAAAAAATTTGAAAAATAATTGAAATGTTTATTCAATTAGTGTTGTGGTGAAGTGTTTGCAAAATATTGGATTACAATTTTTTCGGATTTTATACGCTGGAAGTTATATAGAAAATTATTTTTTCTATTTTTGCAGGGGTATTAAAGAATTTATTTAATTTATTCAGTTAGTAAAAACTTAGATTGGATGTATTACAGAAGGATTTATTGATAGAATGCAACTTTCATGGGTTTTTTCCAAAAATGATATTTCATATTAACAAGAAAATATGTTTTGACCTCAACAAAAAAAGATAATAATGAAACCTTCAACGAGAAAATCAATAAATCTCTTTGAATTTGGTTCAAGAGGCTGCCATGCACAGATACACATAACTTTATAGTGTTTTCTATTTTAGAATAATAAAAATCTTCACATTGACCATAAAGATTTTTGATTTTAATAAGAAAATGGAAAGATTGACCAAACAACATTTGATAATAAAAATGTTTTATTTATATTTTCAGGTAATATTTGAAATTAATTAATGTATGTTTTATTATTTATAACTGTAGTTATCCTGTAAATTACCCCTGATGAGGAAGTCTAAATGGTTTCGAAACATGTTGGTCCCCAGTAGCATAAAAAAGACGGAAAAAAGAAAAAGGTTGGTTTTGATTGACTCTTTTTCTCCCTCTTTTTTGTTTGTTCGTACATTTAATGTACATTTGTCTAATGAGCCGGAAAAGCGGGTAGTCGCGAAGTCTAATTTTGATTTGTCAACTTTTTGGGTGTTCCTTTTTCAGGACACAAAAAATTTTCATAAGAAAGTAGATTTCTTTTGGATCTTTAAGAAAAAAAAAACAAAAACCTTTGTTGTTTGCATTTAGGTACGCACTTCGCACTTGCCTGTTGCCACCGCGTCTGTGTTTTACTTTCGTTTTACAGAGAATTGTTGGAAGTTTAGCAATATTTCTAATAACTTTCGTGGCATGCAGTTACTCATAACAGATAAAGAAATATCTATATCGAAAAATAATTAAAGAATAATCATTCATATACAAGAGAAAAAATACAAAAAACATCTAAATGTAAGAGAAAGAACCCTAACCTAAAAAATAGTTTATTTCAGATTATTTGTAAAGCCTACGTACCCTCACTTTCAGTTGATCCATTCCAGAAAGAAAGTGAAAAGCTTGACACTTCGACAGGGAAGCAGATTATTAACAGAAGCACATGGAAGAAAAGCCCAGAAAAAACTCGTGAAATTTTCGATACGGGAAATCCCCTTGTTTGGATTTCTACAGCAAATTTCCTATCTGCGCATGCGTGTGTGATGATTTTCCTCCATCGTGATTGGTGCTTTGCTCGTCACGTGACAATGGCGCTAAAATTTCAAGATAAAAGTTTAAATCGCAATGTTTTCCATCAATAACATAACTCGCATTTCATTGTTTGGTAAATTTATTCCCACAGATTTCGTTAGCTGTACACAATTTCGCTTATTTCTACTCGGAAAACAATCGTTACACGTAAAACCACTTGTAACGTAACAAATACAGATTTAAACAATTGATTTTTTTTCTTTCCGTAATGTTTTTCTTTATCGATGCCTACTTTTAATTTTGTACACTGGACAATGAACACCCACACCTATTATGCAGTTTCAAATTTCAGTTCGTCTTTTAATCGTAAAACAATAAAAAAACAAACAAGAATAATTGGAAGGCAGTAATCGAAATAACAAGAAAAATATATCCTGACAGCTCTCTTAAATAATTAATTAATTAATTATTTAAGTATAATGGAGGCAATCAACAGGCAATATTTACAATTACTTTAGACTCGTTTTATTTCAAGAACGAATTTTCAGTATCGTAGCTTCGTAACTGCATGCCTCGTGTAATTATCAACTGCTCGCAGTAAAATCAGTAAAAGTTCATAGAACGGACGTCAAAACTGAATTAATGTTATAATGTAGTTTATAGAGTGAAATTTAATGAATCTATTGGAATTCTTCTTTACATTACGAGGATTCGAGTATCTTCAAAACAAACGAGTCACTGTTGCTCTTATATACAAATGTTATTAATGTTTCAAATTTCGCGTATCCTTAATTAATATTATAAGTAAAAAACTATTTTTAAGTATTCACTAAGTTCCTAATTGTTTCAGATAGATTTTCAAGTTCAAGATTAACGTTACTGCAGTCATAGAAAATTTTATTGCTCAGGCGAAGAGAGTCGTGGCTTCTAAAGGCGTAATTCGGAAAATATTTTATTTACAATCTCATTCGCAAATTTCCCTAGCGATTGCGAATTCAAATCGCATTTCTCATTGGCAGCCCCGATGCGAATATTTCGAGAGATGCAGGAAATGCATTTATTTTAGAATCTATTTTTGCTGGAATTTGCAGCAGTTCTTAAAAATGATAACGATGGATCACAAAGATAAGTCTTGCAGTTCTTTAAGAAGCTCCGCTTCTTTTTTAATCTTGTCGAGTTGGTTGATTTCGAGCTGTTTGCCTGATGATTGCTGTTGTTTTAGTTTCGATATCTGGTCCAACTTCTGTATAAAAAATAAAATAGAACATTGAATGAAAAAAAGAAACTTAATTATCGAGTCAAGTTTTAATAATAATTGAATACTTACATTCTTGATTCGTCCAATTTTCTTCTTCTTTTCAGGATCGTCGGTAACATCAGGATCGATTGGGGCAGACGACTGACTTTTTGGAACATTACTCACATCTAGACCATTGACAAGAGTATTATTCGATTGTGGTTGAGGTCCAGAAGTTTCTTGTCCTTTCTTTGCTTTTTTGGCCTCTCGTTTCTTCTTTGCTTTCAAATAAGCCTTAGATGTTTTTCCTAATTGAGGATATTAAATATGTTTGTTATCATACATTGTGTTGGGTCCATTTGGTTATTCATAATATTAACTTAATAATATTTATTGTTTTGTTTAATATTTACCATCAGCTGCGGATTTTGAAAGAGTATCGTCATCATGGAGGCTAAACGTGATTTGGTGCCCTCTCGCAGAAGGTGGTCTGTACGCTTGTTTCGAAGCTAAAACAATTTGCAACAAATTTTTTACACAAAGTTTGCTGTTTAATTGTAAGATTGTGCAACTCTTTTTTGTTACCCACCTTGAGGCTGGCTTGGTGCGATACCTTCAACGGCTTTGTAACTAATAGGTTTTTCGGGAAATGTGGTGGCAGGGAAAGTTTGCCATTGAACTTCCCAAAGCTCTTCTTGTTTGCTCCAAGGTCTTTCGTAAAGTAAAGTACCGGTGTAGTGCCAAATTTTGAAACTAGAAAGAAATGGTAATGTCTCGCATCTTAGTTTCAAAATCTAACATTACTTTAGAAAATTATTATTTCTTCAAGAAATTCTCACCCATTGCCCATTCGAAGCCTAGGTGCTGTCGTCGCAGTCATAAAATTTTCACCATTGGGAGACCATTGAAGTAAAGTTGTATCAGGAGCTTCAGCACTCGCAATTAGTTTTCTGTTGTTCATGTCCCACAATTCTATGCCACCACGCAAATTGCCAAAGCCCGTCAATAAGAGAAGTGCACTATAGTTAAGGATTCACTATCCAATTTAATTATTTCTAAGCTAAAATAAACTAAAAATACACTAAACTGAAATAAAATATGCTAAAAGATAGAATAATAATAATAATGATCGAGCATTCTTTAACTGGTTTATGAAAAGGATATTATTTCCGTTTGGATTGTAGTAAATGCTGTTGCGATGTTTCGATCCGAATTCAAAGATTGACTCACATTTCAAATTGAATAGCGTCGCCTTCGATGGCATGAAACCGTATATCACACAGAACTCGGTGTTTTTTGGCGACCACTCGACCGCGTGTATTGGACCCTCTTTACCTTTTGAAATTTAAAATAATAAAAAAAATTTTTCGATAGGAACCAGAACGAGGGGTTAATAACTCCTACAACCTGGTGTACACTCTCTTTACAATCTCGTGCAATCCCATGCAATCTTTTACAATCCCTTGTAATTCCCTCTTATGAAGTGTTTTAGGAAATTCAGTCTAAGTCTATAATGATTTTCCTATAATGAATTTCTTATCATTTTTTCGCGATTCTAGAAAAATCATCATAGAAAATCATTATAAGAAAATCAGTATAGAAATAAATAATGTTGAAATACTGAAAGAAATGATGCACAAAATTGAGAAACTACAAACGAATAGTTTATTTATTTACTTAACGTAGGATTTTTAATTATTTCAAGGAATTTAACAGGCTTCCACAGATTTCAAGGAATTTTGCAGAATTCCAAGAGTTAAAAGATTTCAAATACGTCAATGGATTTCAATGAATTTCAAAGAATTCCAGAGAATTTAAACGGATTGTAAGCGATTTCGTCAGATTCAATACAAATTTCACGAGATTTGAAATAATTTCAAAGATTTCTGAACATATCCTATCCATAAATTACGTAAGCAAACAAAAGAATAAATGTCACATTGACATCTTTCTCAGATTTGCATTGATCATATTATTATCTCTCACATATTTATTCTTTTGTTTCTTACGTAATTTATAGATGATCCCTCAGGGGATTTCAATGGATTCCAAAGGACTCCAAGAGGCTTCAAATATTTCAAGGAATTCTTAGGGATTTCAAAGATTTCAAGGGATTTTAAGGGAGCGTCCATTAATAACATAAGGCTTTTAACGGAGAGGGAGTTCGCCAAATCTTACGCCCGTGTCTTAATGTACTTCATAGAATTTCACAAGATTTAAAAGGATTTTATTGAATCTCCAAGGATTTGAAAGATTTCTAGGGATTTCAACTTTTTTCAGAGAACTTTAATGAATAAGTTTAATTTAATTCATATTCAAGGGATTTCAGATTATTTCTACTTATTTTAATAGATTTTTAAGCGAATTTATATAGAACTGAAGGGAATAAATTAAATTTTATTTGAAGCGATTTCAACAATTTCAAGAGATATAAAGGAATTTAAAAAACTTCAAAGGATTTTAAAGATTTGAAGTTATTTTAAAAGATTCCAAGGAATTTCAAGACATTTAACAAATTTCAAGGGATTTCAAAGAATTTTGTACGATTTCCAAAGATTTTAAGGGATTTCAACGAATTTCTAAAGAACTTTAAGGAATAAATTAAATTTTATTTCAAAGGATTTATACAGATTTTAACAATTTCAAGGGATGTTAAAAAGTTTTATAGGATTTAAAAAGATTTCAAGGGATTTAACAGAATTTCACAAAATCTAAGGGTTTTCACAGGATCTCCTTTAATGACTTAAGGGGATTTTACAAATTTCAAATGATTTCTACAGATTTGTAATTACTTCAAAGATTTCAAAGTAATACAAAAAGGGGTTAAAAGATTTCCAGGGATTTCTACGGATTCCAACAGATTTCAATGATTTCAATGGATTTAAAAATATGTCCCAAGATATCAAGGCAATTCAAGAGACTCCAAAGGATTTTAATGGATTTCAATGAAATTTCAAACGATTTTAAAGATATCAAGGGAATTCACAGATTATTGCTGTGTAAAGTTTATTTGTGTAGAATCCCTATTTTTGTGTATAGTACTTCCATATGAGATTATGAGTGGTCTAAAATAAATCTTTCCTCTGTAGTTTTTCTTTTTACATTAATTCATTCAATATTTTTGTATTATTTATTCCAATACTGATTATCCTATAATCGTTTTCGATATAATGATTTTCTATAATAAATTATCTATGAAATCTTTTTAAATCACATGCAATCTTGCAATCCAGTGTACACCAAAAATCCGAGTAATTAACCCCTCGAACCAGAATTACCAATTTTTAATTAAAATGAAATTATACTCACTTAGACTGACTAGAGCAGTTTCCCCTTTTGTACTCAGATAATGCAAAGTGGTTTTACCATAATAAGAAGCCCCAGTTTTGTCAACTTCTGTACTAGTCATTAATAAAGCACTAGTTCCCTTTTGATTCCAATAAATGTCGACTCTGTCAGACTGCAAAAATACGTTTATACATACATATTATACAACATATTTATGCATAATACTTTAAAAAAAAAGTAAATTTACCTGAAAAAAACTTTTGTTTGCTATGGACTGAGTTGATTCGAATTTTGGGTACTGAAACAGTCGACCAAAAGATGCTTGGCCAGGTTTTCCTAAAAAAAATATAATTTTATTGTATTACCAGCACGAAAAAACTAATTTTTGTAAAACAAACTCAAATAATTAATTTTACCAGGCGTGTAGCACAGTATGTGGTAAGGAACTGCACCAGGTGCTATACTGAATTTAACTATTTTGGCTACGTTTATTCTGTGCGCGGTTTTGTCAAAGTTTACGTCCTCGTACAAAGCGACGTCGTTATTCATGAGTATTCCACAGATTTTTTCATCACTCGACCATTGCGGTTCCCTAAATTAATTAAGAATTAACCACCAAAGAATATATAACATATACTTTGAATAGTATATTAAAGAACATACCAGTCGGTTTGTTTTTTCTGGACAAAGCTTTTTACTAGCTCTGCATTCTCCGATTTCCAGACGTAAAGATTTGGAGAACCTTGAGGATTCGCAGGTGTCGCTAAAATAAACAAAGTTATGTGATTGCAAATTCTTAAAAAT
The DNA here is from genome assembly GCA_032362435.1 of Melikaiella ostensackeni. NCBI lineage: Eukaryota > Metazoa > Arthropoda > Insecta > Hymenoptera > Cynipidae > Melikaiella > Melikaiella ostensackeni. The sequence goes on along the minus strand of JAUMHM010000088.1, from coordinate 18,256,488 downwards.
AAGAAGATTATTTAATTTCAAGATAAATTAGAATAAACTTTTTGATTAAATCCTACCGATGAATGGCTCCCAGGTCATGAGATAATTGCCCTGAGGAGAAAATCGAATGGCCTGGACTTTCGGCCTGGATATTTTTCCGATGACCTTCCAGGTTGCGCACAAAACAATTTGTACGCAGGTTCCATTGGCCCAGGCAAAAAATCGGCCTTCCGGACTGAACAGCATTGTTTTACACGATTTGCTGTCATCTTTGGAAAATGCAGAGACAGCATCGTAAGTCGGAGGCCCTTGTCCTACGTTTATACCAGTGGAACCTCGCACTGAAAATGAATATAATTTAAAATATAATTTAATTCCAAACAAGTCGTTTTAATAAAAAAAATATAAATAAGTAAAACTGCTTTCTAAAATTTAAAATCTGCAATTCAACCATAACAAATTGAAGCAACCTAAGAAAGTAAAACCCAAAGTTAAAAATGATAGAATTAATTTCCAACGTACGAATACTCACTTAATGATTAT
>JAUMHM010000088.1:18237520-18253607 GCA_032362435.1 Melikaiella ostensackeni | reverse complement strand
GACGTACGCCACGTTCTATGAAATTTCATCATGAAACACTTACCACCCAAAAAAATTTATATTTTAATTAAAACACTAATTATTCCAAAGGTTTTTAAAGGTGTTGAAGAATTAAAACGGTACGGAATTTGCTGGAAAATATTTAAAATACTCACCAGCCAAACAAGGGATGGTCGACGCCATTTTACCTGCCTGTTCCCACTGTTAGGGTGGTGTCCTATGGCAGCGTCAAACATGGCGCAAAACCCAAAACTTCAAATCACTAGACATTTCAACCAATGACAGTGTTTTCCAAGATTACTAGGAGAATATCATTGGCTGAAGTGCCTAGCGATTTGACGTTTTGCAATTTGCCGCCCAGTTTGACGCTCACATGGGATTCCGCCTTACCACCATGTGCGGTCTTTCATTTCCGGGTCAATTATTCGACATTCTCGATTTTTAAATCTGTATCCGGTTTTTTAAAAAAGGCAAAAAAATCCTGAAAGTCATCTTCAAATTAAAAATATAATATATATTTTATAAAATTATGTATCTCTGTTAATGATTAGATTTGCTAATAAAGGCAAATTAAATAAATACTTGAAATTTCATGAGAAAAATAACTTTACAACCGACGTATTTTCCAAACAACTTTAAATCGCAATCGAGCAGAAGACGCATAAGTGTAATAATGACATAAAAAACATAACCTCAAAAGTCTTCGTGAACGCCGGAAGGACAAAAGCAATGTAATTCCAATTTTTACCCACGACAACCACAAAATTCAATGACAAGTGACTTTTATGAAACATATCTGTGCTTTTAGTGCACCACAAAATTCTGATAGTTTCAGTCTTAAAAAAAAATGATTTCTGGTAGTTTTCGGTACATTTCAACACAATGTCTTCAAAGGCTAGGTTCACCTGTTACATCAACGAAACACCTCCGATTAAAAAATTATGGATCGGTTGTTGTGCGGTGAGTATATGTAATTTTAGAAAATTAGACTTTATTAATTTTGGGGAAATAATAGCGGTAATTTTTCACAGATCAAAACCTGTCAAATTAGCTTTCGTCTCTTATGAAACGGTGAAAGATGTAACACAAACTTCTAAATTGTTTCCTATTATTATTATGCATGGACTGCTGGGATCGAAAAATAACTGGAACTCTTTATCGAAAACGATTCATAAAGAAACTGGTCGCAAGGTATTACGCTGCAAGAAATTAGTTTTTGAGAGGTTGTATTATAATAGCTAGAATATTGAATGTCTAAATTTATAATGGTTCAATTAATAATTTTGTTCAATTTTAAATACTCCAAATGTCAATATGAATATTTGAATATAATTTCAGGATGGCCACTGGACCGGAAAACCGGGATTTTTTCCATCCAATCACTTGAAATATCACAAATTTCATATCGCATGATATAATGCAATTTAAAATAATTTCGATTTAAAGAATTTTAAAATGTATTTTTGAAGACTTGAACAACTAAAAATGAAAAACGTTTAAATCTGAAAATTGTTGAGAAAAAACGTTTCAAGGTTATCAACTGTAAATATGAATTCATGATTTTTAAAACTTAACTCTAATTCGAGTATTAGCGAGAAGAAGTCGGCAAGTGACCTCAAATAAGGGTTTCGTAGGCGTAGGCCTAAATTTTAAAAAATTGTTATTTTTCTTATTATTAAACCGCTGATATCAAAAAAGGAAAAATGTAACGTAGAAAATTTTATTTTTGATATCAATTCTACTTGCTAAGAGCTTCAATCTGAGCCATCCCCGAAGAAAATCGGACTAAAAGAAAAGCTTCCAGCATAGGGGTCTAAATAACCAAATTTTCCATATTTCTCTTATTTTTCATATTTTTCACCAAGGAAAACTAAGCTATAGCAAATTTTATTTTTGATTTTAATCCTACGTGCCAAGAGCTTCAATTTGAGCTTTCCCGAATAAAATCGGACTAAATGAAAAGCTTCCATCATAGAGGTCTAAATAATAACCAAATTTCCTTCATTTCTCTTATTTTTCATATTTTTCACCCACTGATATAAAAAAAGGAAAACTATAACATAGCAAATTTTATTTTCGGTTTCAATCCTACATGCCAATGTTCCCAGTATTTTTCTTCGCTTATGAGTGGTCGCTTTCTGGGACAAATACAAAACCTCAAGGTCGTAACCTGAATAGTTTTTTTTGCAGGCGTGTTTAGGGACAGAGAGACGCGTACACGAGATGATAAAAGTTTCACACGAAACCCTAAAAGTTGAAAAATAATTGATTTTACATGAGAATTCTGAATCTGTTCAAAACTGAACAATTTACAGATTTTAACGTTGAAAATGGAAATGTTTCAATTCGATTAGTAATTTAAAAAATGTAAACGTCCAACTGAAAGTTTGTAAACTATTTTCAATTTTCAAATAATTTCAGATTAATAGATTCATAATTAAACGCTTTTATTCAATTTTAAATTTTTCAATTAAAAAGAAGAATTTTTTAAAAATATTTATCAATATTTGACTGCACATTTGAAATAAGCAATTATTACAATTCAAATATTCCAAACTAAATTGTTTGAAATATTAAGCATTGAATCGTTAAAATTTCAGAGTGCTAAGATTCAGAGTGCCCTATAATTTTAATTTTTCCATTTTTTTCAATTCATGTATAAAAAAACGTATGAATTTAATCATTCTAATTTTAAAAGTAAGGGAAGAAATTTTGAATTCAATTTTTTTCTGAATTGGAAGAAGAACTTTTTTATTTTTTACATTTTTATTGAGTTGAAGGCGGGACGATTTGGTATTTTTAACATTTTTATTGAGTTTGAAAGGAGGAAATTTTAGTTTTTAATTCCTGTTGAACTGGCAGAGGGACATTTTATATTTTTAAGAATTTTATCGAGTTGGAAAGGAGGAAATTTTGGTTTGCAATGTTTGATGAATTGGAAGAAGGATAATTTTTTATTTTCAGGATTTTTATGGGGTTGGAAAGGGTGGAATTTTTTTCAAATTTCTTTTTTAATAGAAAGACATATTTGTTTATTTTTAGGATTTGTGTTGAGTTGGAAGGGATGAAATTTTAGTTATTTTTTTCTGAATTGGAAGAGGCCATTCTTTTCTATTTAACATTTTTATTGAGTTTAAGGGAAGAATTTTTCTTTTCCATTTTGTCTGAGTCGGAACAGGGAAACTTTTTATTTTTAAGATTTTTATAGAGTTGGAAGGGACGAAATTCGGGTTATTTATTTTTTCTTTTTGAATTGAAAGAGGCCATGTTTTCTTTTTTAATATTTTTATTGAGTTGAAGGGGGAAACTTTTATATTTCCAAAGTTTTTTTCTGAATTGGATGAAGGTTATTTTTTATTTTGAACATTCTTGTTGAGTTGGGAGGAAATTTTGGTTTTCAATTTTTTTTGGATTGCAAGAGTGAAATTTTTTTGTTTTTGAGATTTTTATCGAGTTGTAAGGGAGGACATTTTGGTTTTAATTTTTGTTGAATTTTCAGAAGGACATTTTATATTTTTAAGAATCTTATCGAGTTGGAAAGGAGATTTTGCTTTTCAATATTTTATGAATTGTAAGAAGGATAATTTTTTATTTTTAAGATTTTTATCGAATTGGAAGGAAGTACATATTTTTTTGCATATATTTTCTGATTGGAAGAGAGACATTTGTTTATTTTTAAGATTTTTATAGAGTTGGGAGGGACGAAAATGTTGTCATTTCCTTTTTTTTTTAATCGGAAGGGGGAATTTTTTTCTTTTCAACATTTTTATTGAGTTGGAAGGGATGACATTTTAAAAATTTTTTTTTCTGAATTGGAAGAGGCTATTTTTTCTATTTAACATTTTTATGGAGTTTAAGGGAAGAATTTTTACTTTTCCATTTTGTCTGAATCGAAAAAGGGAATTTTTTTTTATTTTTAAGATATTCATAGAGCTGGAAGGGACGAAATTTGTGTTATTTTTTTCTGAACTGAAAGAGGCCATTTTTTCTTTTTAACATTTTTATTGAGTGGACGGGGGGCAGGTTTGGTATTTTTAATATTCAGATGAAAGGGGGAAGTTTTTTTCTCAATTTTGTACTGAATTATAAGAGGGACATGTTTTATTTTAAACATTTTTATTAATGTGTGTCGAAAGGGAGGAATAGTTTTAATTTAGAGCATTCAAAATGATAGCGTGGATTTATATTAACCGGAAATATTTGAACTATTCAATTTATAAAAGTTGAAAAAAAATATTTTGCAGTTTAATGGCATTTAATTAAAAATTGTTTAATAGGAAAATGTTTAAAACTTCCATTTTTATATGTAAATTATTGAGCGTTTGAATAAAAAAATTTTTAATTAAAAATTTGTTAAGCTTCAACATTAAAACTCTAAAATTCAAAAGAGTTCCACTTTCAGTGCTTTAATTTGCAGTTTAATTTTGATTACTTCAAATGAAAAAAATTTTAGTTTTAAGAGTTCAAATTTTTTAATTTCAATGGCCGTGAAAAATTTTTGCGAACGATTAAAACGGCTATCTTGAATTTGTTACCAATAGAAGTTTGAATTTAAGTTAAAGACGTTAGAGGCTTGCCACAAGGTATATTTTTGAATTTGTAACTTTTTATTGGATCATTTTCTTTAAACTTCACTCGAATACTTTTATAAGTGCTATTATATTTTTAATTAAAGAATACTATAGTATATTAGTTATATTAGTATATTAGTTTTTATTCTGAAATAAAGTAAATGTAGAATAATTAAAGATAATAAAAGGAAAATTCATTTCTCAGGTAATATCTATAGACGCAAGAAACCATGGAGATTCGCCACACTCTTCTGACATGTCATATCGACACATGTCCGAAGATATCGTACAACTGATAAAGGACCTTGAGGTCGAGAAAGTGGTTTTGATTGGACACAGCATGGGTGGCAGTGCAATGATGTACACGGCTTTAAATAATCCACATTTAGTGGAGAAGCTAGTTGTTATTGACATGAATCCTGTAAGAATTAGTCCAAGTCTCACTGAAATGCTTAAACTCTTCCAAGCTATGAAGACTGTAACTCTGAATGAAAATCCAACTTTATCTAAAGCTAGAAAAATGGCCGATGAGCAACTTTCGGTTTCTGTTCACTCTGAAAGAATTCGGCAGGTAGAATATTTCTTTTTTTTTCTTTAATTGAATGGACAAAATATTTTTCTAGTTAAAGATCTAATCAACGAATTGTTTTTAGTTTTTGTTAATGAACCTCGTGGAGGCGGAAACGGGAATTTACAAATGGCGAGTGAATTTGCCAGTCCTCGAGCAAAACTTTGCCACGAATATTGCTGTATTTCCTGATTCGGAAAGCAAAGTCTATATAGGACCGACTTTATTTGTTGGAGGTGAGGAAAGCGATTACCTAAAGGAAGAAGATCACGAAAAGATCAGAAAACTATTTCCTACTGCCAAGTTTCAATACATACCCGAAGCAGGTCATTGGGTTCATGTAGATAAACCCGCAGAATTTTTAAACACCGTAAACGCTTTCATCAAAAGTGCCTAACAATTTAAAAAAAAAAAAAATTAGCTGACTCCTGTGGCAACATGGGCCTTGTAAATTCTAGAAATAATTGAATCGCGCTTGGTTATTGCTTAGCAGATTGTAAAATACGATTACAAAAATCGAAAAATGAACGTAAATAAATAAATACCTAACTTAAAATTAATTCTGGAATAGAAACTTGATTCCCTCGAAAGTAGACCATTTATAAACATTGAAATTTTTATTTCTCAGGTGAGTTAACAGAATAGAATGTGCAAATTTAATAATAGCCTAAAGCTTATGCTATGATAAAATACCAGGAGTCAAATTTAATGTGAGACACTCAATTTTTGTACAGATATCACATATACGTGTAGTGTAAAAATGCATTCAACTTCAAAAAAAGTAGTATCAAAATATTATAAATTTGAAAATTAAAATCCTCGTTTAAAAAAATTTTATATTATCGCAGTGCGGACGAAATTGTTATTTGTAAAGTGTAAATAGGATTAAAAAGCGGTCAGTGAAAAGTTGAGATCTTCCGGTTATTTCATATCAAAAAAATTAAGAAAAGAGAGAAAATGAAAATTTCCTAGCCTTGAGATATTTAGTCTAGTTTTTCGATTCCTCCGTTGTAGGCATAATCTGCTTTGTTGTGCATTATTAGTCGATTATCTACAAAGTAAAATGAGTCAGATCTTGTTTCGAAGGGATTGGCAATCATTTCTGCAACTGAAAAAATTAATAATATTAATTTTGATAGTTTGATTTTTAAAGTCAATTTTTATGAATTAGGAAACGTACCTAAGTCGGGAGAGAGTGCAGGAAATTCGTAGATATGCTCGCAAGTATTTTTGCTGTTAGGTATGCAAAATCCAAATTCGAAATCGAAAGTCTTCAGCAGTCTGTCACGGAAAAAGTGTCGCTCTATCATTCTTAGATTATTAACTGGTTGATTCCCAACTAAAAATTCGACTGTAGCACCGACTGTTTTTAACTTGAGAAATTGAGGTGTAAATTGATATCGAACAAATCGTCCAGCGTTTGGATCTAATCGTCCAGTTTCTTCGTGTTGCGGTTCCTTGCGAGGAACTTCGCATTCTCCTGTTTATAATTAATAAACATTGAATAGGTATATCATCTTTCACTCAAATTATTCAACTATTTTAAAGATAGGGATTAATTTGATCTTTGTTCTAAAATTCTGAAAATAATTTGTTTATTTTACTTACCACTAACTTGCGGCTTTGCGATTTCGAATAATATTGTTTCCGTTTCAAGATCTCGAATTTGAAATCGAGTAAAGTCTATTTCATAGGTATTTGCCTCTGGACAACACAGATATTCTGAAATGAGTAAAAATGACAAATTTGGAGAAGAGTTTCATTTAAAGCTGTTCAATCTCGTTGGAGGTATTGTTTTATGATTTTTATAGAATCCAAATAGAATTAAACTTTTCAATTAAAAATTCTAATAGAAAGTGTAAGACATTTGTTAAATATTAATAATAATTATCTTAAAATTCTTCACTTCTTTGAAAAAATCAATTTTAATTCGTTTTTCACTTCAAATCGCACTCAGTTCGTCAGTTTTTGAAACTTTTCAATGAAATCCTCAGCAACTTCACTTCAGGGTATCCTCCGACTGTGCTTTTCGTTTATCGAAGAAATTTTAAGCAGACAACAACTTCTCGCGACAAAAATTAGGAGAAATGTATGATGAAATTTTTTGGAAAGTTTCAGATCAAAATATTGAATAGTTTAGGAGCTCAGTAATAATTTTAGTTTATGAGAGTGCTCGAGTTTTCGAGTGTTACAGGCTCAGAGGCTTGCTGCAGCGCCTCGGTGTCTCGCTAGTGAGCTTTTGCTTATAAGAACGATATTACTTAAATTTCTCAGTAAATAAAAATTTAGCAAGAGTAAGTTTAAAGTCTGAAAAACCTAATTGATTAAATTCTCTATTAATATTTAAATTAAAATAATTCCATAAAAAGTGTCGACGTGTAAGATAAACGAAGTAGAAATTTTCTTACGATTTATTTATTGGGAGTTGACATAACAGTAATAACTCTTTATTCGAATAGAAAAATTATTCGAACTTTGACCTTATTTTTACAAGTTTTTCGTACATTTCGCGCCCATGTACTCTACTCTCTCTTCTATTGTTGGAGGTATATTTTCTATTATAAATTGCAAAATCGCTACTTATTTATTAAATCACTTTTATCAGGCCAAAACTATTAAATTTAGATTCAAAAACTTTCTTAAACATAGATATGTAATGTTCAGAGAAGAGTTAAGGACAAACTGATCTTTTTTATTTTTAAATATTTTTAGACAAAGTGCAAGAAACGTATGCATAGGTTTGTTTACAAACTGGATTCTCCAGGTCGCTTACTAGTTAGGCAGTTATGCAGGTGTAAACATTACATTCATTAGAGTATCCTACATTTAAATCCAAATATTACAAGCGAAAAAAATGCAATAAAAACGGAATAAAATTCATGAGTGTTTTGCAAACTTTTTTTTTGTTAAATTACTAACTATTCAATATTTTGATCTGAAACCTTCCAAAAAACTTTATCATTCCTTTCTTCGAATTTCCGACGCGAGAAGTTTTTGCCTACTCAAAATTCCCTCGATAAACGAAACGCTAGAAGACATAAGTCAAATTTACGCCAAGCGTCAGAAAAAAATTAATATAATTTTTGTAAACAAACCTTTTCTGATTCTGATTAGTCTATCAGTCGAAGGATACCCTGAAGTGAAATACCTGAGAATTTCATTGAACAGTTCCAAAAACGGACGAACTGAGCACGAGTTGAAGTGAAAACAGAATTAAAATTGATTTTCCCAAAAAACACAATTTTTTTACTTGATTTTGAAAGCTAAAAAAAGCTACAACTTTTTTTCTAAGTAAAAAAATATGTGCGATAAAATTCAACATCCAAATACATCTTTTATAATTTAAAACTTGAAACTTTGTTTAAGAGCCTCCAGAGGACTTCGTTTTCGCAAGAAAAAATTGTATGTGCCATTATTGCGCCCAGGCCCTCCATTTTAAACTATAAGCATTTAAAATTAATGAATCCTGAATTGTAAATCTTGAAAACTGAATAATTTTGAATTGCAAATCTATAAAATTCTATAAATTTCAATTTTAAATCTTTGAAATTGAACTATTCAAAAAAAGCATTTAAAATTACATTATTTCAAACTATAAAAAATCCAAATTAATGAATCTTTAATTGTGAATCATAAAAATTAAAGAATTTCAAATTACAAATAAAATTTCAATTCAATTTAATAAAATTGAATAACTTTCAATTTCACATCTGCAAAATTCAATAATTTTTAATTTTAAATCTTCAAAATTGAACTATTCCAAAAAAGCAATTAAAATTACGTCATTTCAAACTGTAAACATTCCAAATAATGAATCTTTAATTGTAAATCTTAAAATTTTAAGAATTTTAAATTACAAATTTTTAAAATTGAAGAATTTTCAATTGTAAATATTAAAAAAAAAGGTTGAAAATTACATACCTTTCAAATATAAATCTTGAAAACTGAATGCTTTGAAATTCTATATTTTTAATATTCAAGAATTTTAAGTTGCAAATCTATAAAATGAAATAAATTATAATTTTTAATCTTCAAAATTAAATAATTTTCCATTTTAAATCTTCAAAATTGAACTTTTGAAAAAAAAACATTGAAAATTGCATCATTTTCAATTGTACAGATTAAATATTGAAGAGTCTACAATTGCAAATATTCATACTGAAGAATTTTTCTTTGCTATTCTTTAAAATTTAACTACATATTCTAGAAAAACGTCCACAATTACATAATTTTAAACTTTAAACATTTTAAATTAATGAATCTTTAATTGGAAATCATTAAAATTGAAGAATTTTGACGTGCAAATCTAAAATTGAATAAATTTCAAGTTTAAATCTTCAAAATTTAATCATTTTCAATTTTAAATCTTCAAAATTGAACTATTCCAAAAAAAGCATTCAAAATGGCATTATTTTCTATTGTACACATTAAATATTGAAAAGTCTTGAATTGCAAATATTCAAACTGGAGAATTCTCCATTGTAAATCTTCAAAATTGAATTATTAAACAGCGTTGAAAATTAAATACCTTTAAAATATAAATCTTGAAAACTGCATAATTTGGAATTCTATATTTTCAAAATTCAAGAATTTTCGATTACAACTCTTCAAAATTGTAGACCCTTGAATTGTACATCTTTAAAATTGAAGAGTTTTTAATATTGAAAATTTAGAATGAAAAATTATGCAAGTGTTAAGTTTTACAATTCAAAATTCTGTAATTTTGATGATTTACGCTTGAAATTTCTTCAATTTGGACGATTTAGAAATGAAAACTCTTGACTTTTGGTGCTCAAAATCATCAAAATTGGAGAATTTTTATTTACACATCTTTAAAATTTAAGAGTTTTCAATTATTGTAAATCTTCAAAATTAAAATATTCCAAAAAACAAACAAAATTAAATCATTTTTAATTATACACATTCAATCTTGAAGAATCTTCAATTGCAAATCTTTAAAATAAGTCTGCTTTAAAAAGATGTTCAAAATTTCATGATTTTAAACTATAAACATTCAAAATTAAACAAGTTTCCGATTAAAATTAAAATATTGTATGAATGCCGATCCATTTGAATTTTTATTTTAATTTATGATTATTATTGATTATATTTTACAGTACTTTTAATGTAAGCCTATTTATATTAACAATAAAGTTTAAAAAAATTTAGTCAAGGAACACGTCACCACTGAAAAACTTACCATCAGTAATAGTTGAAAGTCGAAGAACCATTTCAGGTGAAATGTAGATTTTATCAACATTTCCGTTGGCATTATCTTTCTCTTCTTCACTCGTATTGATCGATTCATTATCGTTACTCTTTTCTCTCACGATACTCATTATTGTCACTATTATTGTCTTTCGAAAAAGTACTATATTCTTATTGCAAAATTACGAATTCTGCACTATAATGCTCAAATTCTTTGTGCTTTCAAGCAACCATCGATTTTCACCTTTTCATTTATAAAGCGAATGAATTTATTCTTTTTCCAAATAATTAATTACCTGGACAAGAATTGTTGGTTTGCAGGCAGGTGTCAAGACAGTCAAGTAACATCTCTTTGAATCTTTTATTAGTTATTAGAAAAAAATCGATTTAAAGAATAATAATTACACGTTAAACATCCTTCACTCGTGAAAATTTCTCAATTAGACGAATCAGCGTCGAGAGATCCTAGTAACTTTTTTTTAGAGAGTGCTCTCCTTTAAGGAGAGAATGAAAAAAGCTTTATGTTTTAGGTTTTTCAAATTAGGTTGAGGAAATCCAAGAAGGCTGAACGCTGAGGGCCAAACAGTAATACCAATTGCATGGGACGAAACATTATTTTTTTAATAGCTTGGAATGAAATGATTTTAAACCATATCAGTCTATTTAGATAATATTTTTTATTTTTCAAAACATACTTAATTAAATAATAAAATTAACAATTTTTTCGTTACGATTTTATTATTTCATTGAATAGCTTATCGAAAAAAAATTATACCAAAATACACTAATGGTGAAATAATAATTTTTTCCATGTTTAAAAAAAAAAAAGTTTCGTCCCATGCAATTGGTATTATTCTTTGGTCCTCAGCGTTCAGCCATCTTGGATTTCCCCCAAACAAACTAATCGACCGCCATGGATAGCCGGGATAGCATAATCTTAAAATAGTTCCTCTAGCTCTGTTAGATTCAAAGCTAAAAAATTCATTAAAATGATACTTAGATTCTTTAGTTTTTAACTTTAATGGTCATTCTTAAACGAATATTGGTATAGAGCAAGTGAAAATTACCAAAATGTTTGCCACTAATGTGAATTTCCGAGTTGTGACTTCAGTGCTCCGAAATCACATGAGAGGAATTCAATCGAATGATTCGCTTTTGGATGGTTGTACTAATGTTAGAAACAGAAATCCGAGGAATCTGGAGCTTCTGAGAATTGCCAGGAAACCAGTAGGATGGACCCTGGAGAAACCAGGTCGACAATATTGGCACAGGTAATTTGGTTGAGGTTATGTCACTTGTAATTTTGCTCCAAAATAATTTGAAATAAAAACCGGAAAGTTCTTAGACAACGGGCAATTGTTTTATTTTAAAAAATGCAGTCGAAACTTTATGAATCTGTTAAAGTTATCTAAATTATCCTGTGGAATGTTAATAATTAAAACTTTATTTTTCCGCTAGATTGGTGCTTACAAAATCGTCTCGACATGTAACTATAGAAGTTCACCACTTTGAAAATGGGACGGTCGTTTCTGCGTCGACGAAAGAATGGGCCCTGAAGAAACAACTTTACAAGTTCGTATATATTTAATAATTATCCCATGGTCTTGAAAAACTTTTAAATTTTAAAAGCTTCTTTCTAACAATTTAAACATTAATTTCAGGCCCTGCGACAGTGCAGCTTACATCAATTTAGGAAGACTCATGGCACAGCGTTGTCTCGAAAGTGGAATAACATCAGTGGTGCCTGTGCCAAACGAAAGCAAAAATAACAAGTTAACTTTGTTACTGAATGAACTAAAAAATTGCGGCATGGTACTCAGAGAACCAATAACATTTGCAACTCCTAATCCCTGGGACAAAGGTGACCAACCCAAGCCCTGGGAAATTCCTCCTTAATTTCCAGATCGCTTTTCGTCATTTCCATTCATCTTCAACAAAGACTTGTCCATGTAAAAGTTTATTAATTAGAATTGTTTTTCATGTACAGAGAGAAATATAAGTACGTAGATATATACAAGACGTTTCATTCCGAACTCATCCATGCACCTTTTCCACAGAAAGAAAATTAAAAGTATCGATAACTGTTAAAACTCAAGAATAACTGATACTTCAAATTATTTCACAACTGTATTTTCAATTTAAACTTGATGGGAAACTCCTTTCTCTTTGCATTTTTCACGAACGACTCTTACATTATTACATTTATAATATAAACTAGGGGGGAAAAAAAACAATACAATTACATTGTGGACATAATCCGAGAGCTTTTTGCTCCGGAGTGCGCCTACAATGTTCATGAACATTTGCAGCGATAAATTAAATTTAGAGTAAAGTATATATTACACGACTCTCCTGACTTCAAAAAATCTTTTCAGATAGTAAACTTGTCCAAGGGACATGCAAACTAGGACAGATGCTTCGAAAAATGACCAGACGACCACTCGGAAGTTTGTGCTTTCATTGATTGCTCTGTGGTTTCGGTCTCGAACCTAAAAAAAATTTTTTTAATTATAATTTAATAACTTACTGGTAAAAAAAGAAAAAAGGGTTTGTATCCTAAAATTTCTGAAAATTACCTGCATGTATTCTTGTTCGTTTTTGACTCCCCATAATCTGTAACTGAGCTCCTTGATCATGGTGTCTAATTTTGGCTGTTTGTCATCATCACCTTGTGCGTTGGCTTCTGCTCCAGGTTGTTTTGGAGGGTCTCCAATCTCCATGTTAAACATGACGATCTTGGGAGTCATTGAACTTTTCAGATTACTGAAACAGTAAGTGTAAATTCCAGGGGTGTGAGCCGCAAAAGTATATTTGCCACTGCTTTCTTGTTCACCCTCGTGAACTACTTTGCCATCTGGACCCACGATTTTCACGTCAATGTCCAGAAATCCACCTTCGGCTATTTCGAAAGTCAAACCTGCAAAATTAAATTAAAAATTTTATTTAATTACTTACATTTCTCCAGATGTTTCATCTGTACTTTAAATACCAATAATCTACATATTATTTTTTAGAAATAATTCCAAGTTATATCGATTTAATTGGATTCAATATGCTGTGAGAAATTTCGTTATTTTGAATTGCAAGGTGTACTTTTCACTATCTTGGTAAAAATTGTGTAAGACTAGAAAAAATCACTTTTTCTTTCAAGATGAAAATTCACCAACAATGACGTGGTCCCCTTATTCAATTATCCAACATTGTGGCTGTATAATATTTTCAAGACCCAAAATCTCTTTCAAACTTCAGAAAATATGAAGGAATGAAAATATATAAACTAGGAAAGTGAAGAATAGGCTCACGATACATAGGAAAATTCCCAAAATGCAGAAAATAAGGAAAACTAACCCATTTTGGCTCCATATTCCACCTTGTCGAAGAAACATTCTTCGGCGTGTGCGTCCACGGTAATGAAATATGCATTCGTGTAATTGCACCACGCAATTAAAAAGAGGCTGAGACTAAACCACTTCATGTTTCATCTACTTTTCTAAGTTTTATCAAAGTTTCACTTACTAAACATTCACAACACCGTCTGCCGCGTCAACTCAACGAGCAAGATACTAACACATTACCAACCTCAAATTGCAAAAATGTACTGAAAATTTCTCCGCCACGTGTCCCTGCTGACAAGTAACAAATCCACGAATTGAAAACACTGTTTACTTTTTTTCGAATACTGATTGGTTAGTTCTTTATCAATTCAAAAGACCCTTTCGGACAATTGAGGAGGTTACCAGCTGCTAGCTAGCGCTAGCTGCTCCTGCCAAAGTTCCGCGAAAATTTAAATTGGATGAATGAAAAATTGTTTTTTTTTTTTAAATACAAATTAATAATAACAGTTTATAGTTCATTTATAAAACAAGCTCAAAGTCTAAGTTGCTCAGTCTGAAAAAACCTAATATTTCCAGTACTGGTCAGTTTTTCTTGCGTAGTTCTGCATTTCACAATTATAATATTATTCTCTACTAAAAAAACGTTTCAATGTACGTGTTTTCATAATTTTTTCTATTCTTTAGACCGAAAACGATCAAATGCTACTGCCGATATGAGTAATTTATCAATTAAACCGAAGTGATCAAACATTTTATAATAAATTTGAGGTTATATTTCGGTTTAAAGGGTTTCAGGCTTTATTCGTTCATATAACCCCAAGAACGTATATAATGACAGGAAACTCGAGTGGATGGGGTACAGCACCCATGGCTGAAATGACAGCGCCTAGAACATGATATCATGGCCTAGAATGTTGCCACTCGACCGTTGCGTAGTTTGTACTCTGCGTCAGGCTGTCTCTTCCTCTTGCGGAGAAAAAGAGACAGCCTGACGCGCAGTACGAAATTACGCAAAGAGGCGCTCTGACCCAGCCACCGTCTCTCGTGCTAACCCCTCCACACGAGTGTCCTGTCCTTATTATATACGTTCTTGGGGCCAAACAAAAACAAGAACGTATATAATAAGGACAGGAAACTCGAGTGGAGGGTGTAGCACAAGAGACGGCGGCTGGGTCGGCGAGCACATCGTTGCGTAGTGTCGTACTGCGCATCAGGCTGTCTCTTTTTCTCTGCGAGCGAGAAAGAGTCAAGCACGTGCATTGGTTGCTTACACTCTGTTGTTTACATTTTCGACAACAGTCTACATCGCATTTTTAATGTGTTTTTCATGCGAGAAATGAGAAATAATTGAAAAAAATGGCGCGAGTGTGTTGTGTCGTGCAATGCAGCACCAAACGGGCGGCCAAGAGAAATGTACAAGTTTCTTTAAAATCAATTCCTTGAGTTGACCTCTGACTTTATTTAAGGCCATGTGAGCGTAACATCAAAAAATTGTTTTCACACTTTTTTAAACCAACTTACGTTCACACGAAACCGAACACGAAACGCAATATCGAATTGACAATTTTGGAAACCAAATAAAAAGCACTAAGGAGCATTTGTCCGGTCCCCAATTTTTATAATTATAAAAAAGCAACAAAATGTTTAGGAAGAAAACTTTTTTTATAATTATAAAAATTTAGAACCGGACAAACGCTCCTTAGTGCTTCTTATTTAGTTACCGAAATTTTGAACTCGATATTGCGTTTCATGTGAACGTAAATTGGTTTAAAAAAAATGTGAGAAAAAAAATGTTGAGGTTACGCTCACATGGCCTTAAATAAAGTCATAGGACAACTAACAGAATTGATTTTAAATAGACTTGTATATTCCTCTTGACCGCTCGATTTGGTGCTGCATTGCACAACACAACACATTCGCGCCATTTTTTCAATTATTTACCATTTCTCGCATGAAAAACACATTAAAAACGCGATGTAGAATGTTGACGAAAATGTAAACACCAAAGTGTAGGCAACTCCAATGCACGTGCTTGAACTCTTTCTCGCTCGCGAAGAAAAAGGGACAGTATGATGCGCAGTACGATACTTCGCAACGATGTGCTCCGACGTGACCGACATCATTTCAGCCGTTTCAGCCACGGGTGTTCTACTCCATCCACTCTACCAGGCACTTTTGCATAGCGCACTGTAGCGCACAGTGCATAACGCATAAGCTACTCGACCAGTCACAGGCCTCCATTTGATACATGCGAAAATCACCATGCATCAAATGGAGGACTGTGATTGGTCGAGAAGCTTATGCGGAATGCATTATACGTGTAATGGCGTATGTTGACTTGGGTACTAAGATTCGTTAGATGGCGCTGAATAAAGCATGGCCGCCGGTTTGAATCTTGGCGCGAA
>JAUMHM010000088.1:18216930-18229585 GCA_032362435.1 Melikaiella ostensackeni | reverse complement strand
TGAGCTGCAATTTCGTTGAGACCGGGAAAGCCGGGAAATGACAGTGAATTTATTTTCTGGTAGGGAATTTTTTCAATCCTTATAGTTTTAGTCAAAGAACTTTTTCAATCAGGATCTCAAGTGGGAAATCTTACAGCTTTAAACGCTTCCAATTTTAAAGACTAATTATTGTAAAATTATTTTATTTTGAAGGCCTGAATTTGACAATTTTAGTTTTGTAAATCTCGTATTTTTTAATTGTTAAATTCAGAACTTTAAAAATTTTGCATATACCATTTTGAACGTTTATTTTTAAGTCGGATAGCAAGTCGCTTTTTTATTTTTGTTTGCTTTTTTTTATATTGTTAGCCTCTTGTTCAGAATATGGTTCAAATTGAAAGGATTTTCAATTTAATATTTTTAATTTGAAATATATACAAAATTTTAGATATAAAATTTAAATTTCTCTAAGATATTTTAGAAATGAAGGCCTTAATAGATCAAGAATTTTTTATTCATAACATTCAAAATTCAATTATTTTAGCTAAAAAAATGATAAATTAGATCATTGCAAATCCATAGTATTTGAAAATTAACAATTGTTGTTAGAATCCTTGTATAGATTTATCACATTTTTGCAACTTTAATAATTTGAAATTCAAGTAGTAAAAATTGGACAGTATCAAATTGAAAAGCTTAATAATTGACTAATTTTACGTGAAAAGACTTCAATATCTAAGAAGAAATTGAATTTTCAAGGTTTTGAAATTGAACCCTTCAGGATGAAAGTCGAAAAATTCCATATTAAAATTATTAATATTGAACATTTTTAAATTAGGAGCATTTGAAATTGAAGAAATGTGATTTTAAACGTTATTGTACAATTTTCATTTGAAATCCTTCATAGTTGAATAATTTTAAATACAAGACGCTAAAAATTTCGTAATTGTACTTTGATACTTTATTAATTGCTCAATTTGAAACTATAGTAGCAAGTGATATTGAATAATTATGAATTGAGTCCTTCAAAATGATATAATCAAATCTTCTTTCAGATTGCAAGGAATAATTTTAAATATAAAGCGTTCAGTTTGAACAATTTTTAGATTGAAAAATTAAAAATTTTTTTGCATTAAAAATCGTCTTGTTTAAAATTCAAATTATTTAATATTGTAAAATTTCCAACAAAAAGTCTTAATAGATTAAATAATTAAATTGAACTGGAATTACAAAATTTAAATGATCGGGAACCTTTTTTTTTTAAACCCGGAAAATGAGTTGTAATTATTTCTGAACCTTGAATAGACACTAGAGTGGCCCTTATTTTTCAAAATCATTTTTTTTTATTCTCACCCTCTAATTTTTTTCGAATGCAAAAAAAAAATATATCTCCATATTTGGGAGATATCGGTCAAAGTCCATGAAGTTTCCCATTGATTCAACATAGGAAAAAGGCAACCTTTTGCATATTTATTTGACTTGAACAGGATTTTTTTCGGTCACCTATTCGTCACCCATTTCCGAAAAAAAATTCACCTGTCCACCTTTTTTAACTCCAATAGGTACTATGGTGACTGACTCGATTTTATTTCTTCACATCAGAGTGAAAATACCATTGATTTTTCCCTAACTTTTGATATTTAATTTCCGTCTCTGATTGCAACATTTTTTGCTTATTAGTAATTCTGAAAATCTGTTTATACGCTATTTAAAATATCTATCTTTCAAGACGGAAATGTACATAATTCTTATTATCTAGGAATAAGACGTTTTTATTAATTAACAAACGTGGATATTAACTGCTTTCGTTCATTTTGAATGGGACATTCAAGCATTCAAGACATTGAAGACATTCTATTTAATTGTAAGAGTGATAAGAGCAATATTATTTCGGCCGAATAATTATTCAACGCCATATCCTTGTTGACCTAGTCAAACTTTGAAATCGAAAATACTCACTGCAGTCTTTATTTCTCTCCAACGCAGAAAGTTATTACCTATTTCAAAAACATAGAAATCAATCTTATATCTTGTTAAATAATCTGGACACTCTGATATTTTAAAAGATATTTGCGATTAGAATTGTCTATTTTAGAAATTGGAAATTAAAATGTTTCGTATTCGATCCATAAAATCATAAATTTTGAATAAAATATTTGTATCCTTTCTGTAATTGATTTTGATTCTATTTTTTCTTTTTAATTGCAGCTGCAAAATGTCGGCAGGTCCCTATAATTATTCTTACATTTTCAAGTATATCATCATAGGTGATATGGGAGTAGGAAAATCATGCCTACTTCATCAGTTTACAGAAAAGAAATGTAAGTAAAATATAAAAAAGAATAGAAAAAAAATTATATGAATTTCGTTAGAAGGCATACAAATTTACGATTTCTTGCAGTTATGGCTGATTGTCCTCACACGATTGGTGTAGAGTTTGGAACTAGGATTATTGAAGTAGCTGGTCAAAAAATTAAATTACAGATATGGGACACTGCAGGCCAGGAACGGTTTAGGGCCGTTACTAGGTTCGTACAAAAATTGAATAAAACAGATAAGATCTTTGAATTTCAATATAAAATTTACAAACAAAAAATTTACCGCTTTTACAAATAAAAAAACTTGTTTTTAGGTCATATTATCGTGGCGCAGCAGGTGCGCTGATGGTGTACGACATAACACGTCGTTCCACTTACAATCACCTGAGTAGCTGGCTCACAGACACAAGAAACCTCACAAACCCGAGCACTGTATGCAAACATTTTACTTCACCCAACATTATCTTATAATATAGTTATAGAAGCAGAAAAATTTCAGAAACTATAATGTATCGTATTTTTTCATTTATTTCTTTCTTAATACGGAATTTATTTTTGCACAGGTGATATTTATGATTGGAAATAAAAGCGATTTGGAAGAACAGAGGGACGTGACTTATGAGGAGGCGAAGCAATTCGCTGATGAAAATGGTCTCATGTTCGTCGAAGCTAGTGCAAAGACGTTAGTATTGATAAAATTAAATTCCAAAAATATTAAAAATATACTTATTAAAATTGAAATTGTATCAACTGAGGTGTTATTTGAATTTACAGAGGTCACAATGTCGAGGAAGCTTTCTTGGAAACGGCAAAGAAAATTTTCCAGAGCATAGCTGACGGCAGGTTCGTTACAGCTTTGATTAGTTAAGCAAATAAATCAAAAATTGGATGAAATTCCATTAGAGTCTAAACAATAAAAATGGTTTCAGATTGGATTTGAATGCTGCAGAGTCAGGAGTGCAACATAATCCAAGTCAGCCAGGGCGCAATAACTTACAAGTGAACAGTGAGCAACAAGGAGGCAAAGACTCTTGCTCTTGTTAGGCGATTATTTGTCTGTATATAGACCCCTTACTGCGTTGACAGTTAACACTAATAATACATATATATTATATATAAATATATATATTATATACATATATAATTATATATACATATAATTTACACTGAATACTGCAAGCAAAAATTTGTCCTCTTTTAACTGTGGACTTTTGGAAAAGCATATTATGTAAATGCTGAAGAATGAATGTTGTATAGAATGTTCTTTTTTCCATTGGAAACGTGCAGTTTGCAGAACTGAGTAACCGAATGAAAAATCACCATCACTTTTTATGATTATGCCCACTATGGGAAATCTTGCGAGAGTACAATTAACATTCAGACTCGCTACTTCTAAGGATATGAACATATGAATTGTGATGCGTTGTAATGCCTATTTAGGGTTTTCTTTTTTGATTTAATTTTGGGTTCAAATCCGGATGAACTTCTGTCGACGCGTTGATTCGATGTCGCTCGTGACTTGTGAAATGTGTAAGAAGCTGCTGAGAAAAATCGGCGATTATCTAGTTGTTGCTCGTGTCTTGTGCTAAGTAATAATCAATTGTGCTGTTACACATGGGAAATTGTATAGGCGTCCAGTTTAGAGTATAATTCTGTTCATTCCTCGGTGTACTGTAACAACCGTGAAAACCAAACCGCAAGGCCCCATCTATGGTCCAAGTTCTAATTTGTAAGATCTACGATTACCAGAGCAACTATAAAAATTTACTGACCGAACTGTAATTCAAGAAAATCTCCAAACAGATTGCGAGAGATTGTATTTCAAAGTTGAAATAGACTCGCGAACTTTTAAATAGATATTTTGCTTTCTCTTCTTATTGGGAACACCTGGGCATTTGTATATTATATGATAGTTTAACTAGGCAGTGCTTGAAAAATTTGGCATCAGTGATTGGGCCTAAATGATGGAGATCTTGATTAAAGGGACACCGTGTTGATAGTTTTATTATAAATCATATCAAATGAAGAAGACCCATTAATGAAGACTTTATAAAAAGTTGAACAGTATTTCAATTTATGGATATAATAAATAATATGAAAGGAGAATTTTAAAGAAACGAAACTTCATAGTTATTCACGTTGGAGAATTGAAACTTTAGGAGTCTGGAAAGATGTTCTTTATTATCTAAGGCATAGATGTTTTTGTTTTTAATAAATCGTCGAATGTTCTACATTTGTATCAACGATCAATCGCTATATGCAATATACAGGATAGATTTCAGAATTGCGTTTTATTTTCAGGATCTTTTATTAGTCCCAGATTATTTTTTCAGCTCAGAATTTTGAAATCTGAAATCTTGTCGACGCTGCAGTTCATCTTCTCTGCTATGAAAAAATTAAAAGGGGCCGTTTAAAAACTACGTCACGCTATTTTGAAAACTTTTTCTACTCCTCCCCATCTTCGTCGCAGATCATCACAGAAAGCTTGAACGATTCGATTACATTTGATAAACGCCTAAAATAAAACACAAAACGTACACACATAATATTTTAACAGGCTTCACAACCCAAAAATGCTCCCAAAACAGGAGAAAGAGGTTGATTTTTCACGAAAATAGGGGAATGATAGGGTAATAAATTCTTTTAAATAAAATTAATGCATAGGTAACACTGAATTCAATATGAAACGCTTAAGATTTCAAGTCGATATACATTGCAATATTAACAAAATGGTTTTATTTTCAACAAAAAAAGATTAATTTTCACCTAAGAAAAATGATTTTTCAACCAAGAAAGATGACTTTCCTACCATAAAAAATGAATTTTTAATTCAAAAGGACGAATTTTGAACAAAGTAGTTGAATTTTCGACCAAAAAATCTGATTGAAAGAAATTTCTATAAAAAGAGATGAAATTTAAAACCAAAAAGACGAAATTTAAGAAGAGTTGAATTTTGAACCAAGAAAGATTTTTCAGTAAAGAAAGGAAAACAATTTCAACCAAATTGTTGAAGTTTCAAGCCCTAAAGACGAATTTTTTACAAAGCAGTTGAATTTTTAAGCCAAAAATATAAGTTTTCAACAAAAAAGTTAAATTCTCAACCAAAGAATAAAATTTTCAATCAAAAGAGATGAATTTTCAAACCAAAGAGACGAAATTCAACTAAAATAATGAATCTTTAACCAAAAAATGAATTGTTAACTGTTGAAAATTCAACAAAAAATCGGCGAATCGTTTTCGAAAAAAATCGACCTTTTTGAAAAGAAAATGTTCATGTATGACAGTTGAATTTTCAACAGGAAAGATGAATTTTCTAACCAAGAAATATGACCTTTCTACTATAAATGATGAATTTGCAATGCAAAAGGATGAATTTTTAACAAAGCAGTTGAATTTTTAACCAACATAAGATTAATTATCTACCAAAAGACAAATTTTTAACCAATTGAATTATTAACTAAAAAACATAAGCTTTTCATAAAAAATGGAATAGTTAATTTTTCAGTTTGAAAAGGAAAAAAGACGAATTTAAAAAAAAATAGTTCGATCTTCAACCAAATCGTCGAATTTAAAAAAAATTAAACTCCAACTACAAACAGTTATATTTTAAAACAAATAATTGAAGATTCAAGCCAAAAAGACGACCAAAATAGTAGAATTTTCAACAAAACAGTCGAATTTTTAAGCCAAGAAAACGATTTTTGTACAGAACAGTTGAATTTTCCACCCGAAAATATGAATTATCAATCAAAAAGTTAATTTTCAACCAAATAGTTGAATTTTAAACTAAAAACGATCAATTTTCAACCAACAATGGAATAGTTAAGTTTGAAGTTCAAAAAACTGATTTTCAACAATCAAAAAACGAATTTTCAACAAAACATAGTTGAACTTTTAATAAAAGAGACGAACCTTCAAGTAATAAAATACAGTTTTCAACAAAGTAATTCAACTTTCAACCAAGTAGTTGAATTTTTAATCAAGAAGATTAAATTTCCACGAAAAAAGATGACTGGTTGAATTTTCATCTGAAAAAAATTTTCAACCACAGATGGAATAGTTTAAAAATTTAATTTGCAACAAAAAAAAACGAATTTTTAACCAATAGTCAAATCTTAAACCAATAAAATAAATTTCTAACAAAACAGTTGATTTTTTAAGCCAAAAAGACGAATTTTCTGCTAAATATTTGAATTTTCCACCCGCAAATATTCATTCTCAACCAAATATGTAGTTGATTGTTTAACCAAAAATCAAATACATAGATAAATTTTCAGTTAAATAAATTAATTCTCTATTCAAAAAGACGAATTTACGACAAAATACATCAATTTTTAACCAAACAGTACAAGTTCAAAAGTTAAATCTTCAACCAATAAAATGAATGTTTAACAAAGTAGTTCAACTTTCAAACCAATAAGTAGTTGAATTTTCAACTAAAGACGATCAATTGCCAAAAATGGATTAGTTATATTTTCAGTTAAAATTAATTTTTAACTAAAGAAAAAATGAATTTAAAAAAAATAGTTAAATCTTCAACCAGCAAATAGTAACATTTTTAACTAAAGGAGATGAATTCTGAACCAAAATAATGGTAGTAGACTTTTCAATTAAAAAGAATTAACTTTCAACGTAAAATAAAATCATTATTATTGTCATGTTTTTCAAGCATTTCAAAAAATTGTTATTCACATTTTTATTATTTTGCACGTGTGATGTCACATTCTGCCCCCCCCCCCTTCGTCGCAAAATACCTATTACCCTGACAGCGTGACTTATAGTTTTTGAATGGCCCGAAATTACAAATTAATTTACTCAAACCATTGCATTTAAATAAAAACATTTATGATTTTTCCGTAAAAATATGTATAATTATAATAAAATAGGGAAATTTAAGTAAGAAATAAAAAGAGTAAATTATAATTGAATTAGGATTCTATTTTTTCTAGTCTAAAAACAAAACTATAAATATTGTCTTTATTATTTTGTTTATTTAATGAACAATAATGTAGACAATTAATTGATAATATTAATAAATAAATGAAATATTTGTATAAGCTAGTGGTAAATATTCTTTTTAAAAACTCATTTTTTTTATGTTTCTTTTTTTCATTACATATTCATCAGAGAAAACTTTCCAATCATACTGACAGTGACGTAACCTACAACTGTCAAATGCAGTCAATGACACTTGTATGTCACTGGCCTCACTGCACTGTAGTTGTTTGTGAATGAAAAATATCATTTCAAAGTCTTCCGACAATTTCAGACGATCTAGAAACTAATGAGCTGACACATTCATTATTAAAATTAGCCTAGGAGGAAAAAAACACCCTGTAACTATGAATCACAATTAAAAAAATGATTATCCACTCTCCCTGAGAAGGAAGGGCCGAGAATTTATCTTTACGATGTCAGGCATTAAGGTAATTTTAATAGCTCATGTATATTTAATAGAATCACAAGATTAACTGAAAATACTCGATAAAGCGTTGCTTTTTAGTAAGTTTATTTCTTAAAAAAGTGAGGTTATCTTTTATCTTGATGTGTCATATTTGGAATTTTACCAGTTTTCAGTAAGAATTTATTTTTTCTTGATAATTTAATGATATGTGCGTATATTTTGATGATTGGAATAACAGAGTGAAGGTGATGTCGAGGATCCTTTGACGAGACAAGGATCATTTAGAAAACTCGTGCCTGCAAATCTGAATGCAGAACCGCAATTGAGTATGTCTGTAAAAATGATTGACCGTCCTAATAATGTGTCTCAAACTAGTAAGGAATATGCTGCCTTTCTTCAGGAATATAATATTCTTTCGGAATAGTAAGTCACATTCATTATTAACGCACTCATTACATTTTTTAAAACTCTAACACTAGTATAGTCACATTTTTCTGGGATCATTTCATTTTAGTAACATACTCCGAAGTCAAGATTTAAAAGGTATTTACGTGATACCGTCCTCACAAAATCCTTTCCGTGAGTATTTACATTATTTAATTTATTCACTTATATTGTAGGTAATTTTATTTTCTATGTTTGAATTGAATTTTTCTGGATTTTTCCAGTTTGGTTTGGAGTGCAATTTATACGACAAGGTATTTATCAAGGCGGAGTCTTTAGATTTACAATTATGTTGCCATCCAATTTTCCAGAGGGCGGATGTCCGGTAAGATAAGTTTAATCTACCATTACGAATTTTAAAAGTGACTTGACAAATTTTGTCTTTCTATATTACAAGTACTCTCTTATCAATTTGGTTATCTTCTTAAAAATTACAGACCGTCAATTTCCAAACGAAAATCTTTCACCCGCTCATAAATCCCACAACCGGAGAATTAAACACTGCCTGGTGTTTCGTCGAGTGGAGAAAAACCAACAGAATCTGGCAACTTATTCAGTATATAACCAAAATTTTGACAAAAATCGATTCGAAAATGACGCCAATTAATGAGGAAGCATCTGTTTTGTAAGCGAGAAGTAGAAAATGAGTTTATTTACATTCTCACATTTTAGAATACTCATACATTTTTTTTGCAGGTTAGAGACCAATTTAGAAGAATTTCGAGAACGGGCCGAAAATTGCGTCAAAGAAAGCTTGAATCAAGTTTATAATCCGCCTTCAACGGAAGATCCTCATTATATAACATTTAGTCCTTACGATAATGATCTTCACGACCCTATCAGACAGGAAATATACAAACCGAGAGTAAAATTTTTCTCTTTAAGAATTTTCAAATTTCGAAAAAAGGTGTGCAAAAACTAATTTGTTTCTTTGATTTTAGGAAGACGATGATAACAAAGCAATTGGATTTTCCTGGGTTCAACCCGGATCTCTTCAACCTTTTTCAAAACCTGAAGCGAGGTAACCGAAAATAATCGCTGCTTTCTGAGATTTGGTTTCTTATTTACAAAAGCGACTACTCAGTAATTTGAATTTCTTCAATGAGGGTCGCGATCGATTTCACAATTTGTTTTTTCGAGTTTTTCCAGTTTTTTTAAAAATCAGGATAACTCAATTTTGAAAATATTTCTTACCTAATGATTTTTTCTAGGTAAAAGTGATATCAGTGTCAAACTTTTTAAACAGGAAAATATTGGCTTAAAGGATTTTAATGACAGAAATGTGCAGCCTTTTATATTCTAACAGATTCTAAACTGTGCTACGTAAATCAAAGGCTGGGTTTAATAACTCGAAACAAAGTGTGGAAGATTTTAATACTCATGTGTGACGTATACTAAAAAATCCCTGGCTTGTGCGAATACATTTCAGTCTAGAAATCGAATAAGCAGTATTTAATTATATTAATTTAATTGATAAAAGCAGCAGATTGTAAAGTGTTTGATTTCTTCTTGTAATCAAAACTTTGGAATTTGCTGCTATGGTAAATTAAACCCAAAAAGAGATTCATATGGTATAATTTGGTTAGTATTATTATCGTTTTTGATACAAAAATTGAAAGTTTGTAATATTTTCAAATATTTATTAGTTAGTGCTAATTAATAAAACTTAAACTCAAACAGGTACACATCTTCGCTGTTTGAGATAGAAAAAGTATTGCTTTTATTGTTTTCAGTATTGGCGTGAATTGGAAGTATTCTGTGGAAATTATTATCTTTAATTATAAACAGTTACAAATAGGGGATTTAATATTCGCACAGGCCTTAAAATGTACGTTTTGCCTTAAGTGATGAATTAGTATTAACCTGGAATTTGTTATAATAATGTTTGTTATATTATGCAGGAATTTAGGGCGGAGAAAATTGTTAGACTTTATGAAGTTCATATTATTTTATATTGCAATAACTGTCTATTATACAATTTCATGAATAAAAATCCTTCTATAAGATATTTTTGTAATTAAGACACTCAAAATATATTTTTAATCTTAAGATAACTAGTATCCTGAATTAAATTGATCTTGACTCAATCAATATATTTTTTTTTCAAGATTTATAATATTTACCAGCATAATATGCGCGCACTATAGCGCGCATGTAACATTGTTTTAAATGTGAATTCCACCTAGCCTTAAAAAAAAATTATGGATTGAAATGTTTATTCATTAAATTCTCATGTAAAATATGTAAATATAACATTTTTAATGCAAAATTCGTTTTTTTCTTGAATTTCCAACTGTTCAAAATCGAAGAAAATTGAAAATGGAATTATCAACAGTTAAATCAATGTATAGAAAACGATTATAGGATAATTAGCGTTGCAATAAATGATAGAAAAATATTGAAGGAATTAATGTAAAAAATGATGTAGAAAATTCGTCTTATTGGCTTAAAACTTCACCTATTTCGTAGAAAATTACTTTTTTTTTTGAAAATTCATATTTTCGTGTTGAAACTCATCTGTTTTTTACAAAATTCGTTTTTTTTTTTGCTTGAAAATTCAACAGTTCGGTTGAAATTTGTTTTCTTTCTCGACTGTAAAATTCTTCTTGGTTGAAAACTTAACTCTTTTGTTCCGGTTTTTCTTCTTGTTATGATTTGAAAATTCATCTCTTCTGGTAGAAATTTCATTTTTTTGGTAAAAAAATACAACTGTTTGGTTGAAAATTCAACTATTTTTGTAGAAAATTACTCTTTTTTGTTTGAAAATGCAACTGTTTGGTTGAAAATTAATCTGTTTTAATTGAGGATTCAACTATTTTGTTGAAAATTTGTCTTTTTGTGTTGAAAACTCAAGTGTATATGAAAACTAATATTTTTGTTGAAAATTCATATTTTTTGGTTGAAATTTAAACTGTTTAGAAGAAAATTGAACAACTTGGTTGAAAATTCATTTTTTTAACTGAAAATTTTAATATTCCATTTTTGGTAGAAAATTAAGCCTTTTGGCTGAAAATTAAACTATTTGGTCTTTTTGGTTTAAAAATTCCTAACTCGATGGGGAAATTAATTTTTTTTAAATTAAATTGTTTATTTCATCACTCAGTAATAAACAAATATTAAAACAAAACAATTTAGAAACCCAGTAACTTCATGTTGAATAGACGGAAGGACAACATTAGGAAGCCAAGTACTTTATTACTATAGATTTTAACTGTTTCTTTAAAAATTATTATTTTAAAGATATTTTTAAAGTTTAAAGTTTGGCGCTTTCTGACTTGGAAAAAAGGGAGGAGATATAAACCCATAAAAGCCAATCAGGATATTTCTGTCCGCGGATTGGTTATGTCGTCACGTTGTGGCCTTGTCAGGCCTTGTTTCCCGAAAACCTCGAATTGCAATCTTTGCCAAGAAAATTTGTCTTTTAACAGCCATAAAACGAAACGTCATCCACTTTTAAGTAAATTTTCCTTTCGGGTTAACTGCAATTTCTTCGGGTGCAAGAAATCCCATGTGCCTAATTTTTTTAAAAGCCAAAAATTACATAATGACGTCGTGATGAGTCACAGGGTGAATTGGAACATGGGATTGAACAGTGGAATGAAGAGTGACGTACAAACGTCAAAATCCGATCAGTGCAAAAGGGGCGGACATTCCTTTTTGGATTAAAGTTCAGTAAAGTACCCTTGCAATCAAGAAATCTAATGGTTTCCTTCTCGCAGTTTTCTTTACGGGATTTTATTTTGTCACTGTGAGTTGTGAATGCCCAAGTTTGTCAATGGAAGTCGTATCTAGGGTACGTCTAGACTTTTAAAGTATTTCTTCTCTTATCTCAACTCCAGTCTAAAAAATACTTTCTCACGTAAAACTAAAAAATCGCTTTATTGAATGAACATTTCTTATCTTGCCTTAAATAATCGAATTCCATATCACTCAAGGCTTAATCTGATTTTCTCCATATTCACAATTCACTGTCAAGAACGAGAAAATCTTTTTCCTTAGTCTCGTTTACGTTTTATTCTTTAATTTTTATCATATTTTTCTGATCTGAATGAATTTGGGATACGTAGAATTTATTCCCAAGAATTTTCATTTTGATTCGGTCCTTGCAGAACTGATGGCTGAAAAATGAAATTTCTACGAGAGGATACGAAGAAAAAGAAAGAAGGGATTATTAGAGTGATCAGATATAAGAAATGCTGATTTAGAACCTTTTTATGAATTTTGATCGATTCTGCTTGTCCATGATAAAACGGAAGTAGTTTTTGAGGACACAAGTTATTTTTTATTATTGAAAAAATGCCAGCACCACCTCCACCTCTTCCAAATTTGCCAGAAGCTCCTATGTGCGAGAAAACTGACGTTAATGAAAGCGAAAGCTTACCTCCGTGGGCGAAAATTACTCTCACTTCTACAGAAGCTGAGATAGAAAAATTGATTTCTAGAAATGAATTGAAAGACGCTGAAGTGACATATTTTTGCCAAGTTGAACCGATTCTTCAAGATGGTCCTC
>JAUMHM010000088.1:18200298-18216920 GCA_032362435.1 Melikaiella ostensackeni | reverse complement strand
CAGTAAGTTTCTCATCCATTATTAAATTGCAGATTTTTTATTATTATAGGTTAAAAGAGGCAATCAAATACAAATTCAACTTATAAGATTTCATTAAATCAGTTAGAGCATTCTAAATTTCAAATATTCTCATAATTCTAAATTGAAAGATTTTCTTTTACATGAACCTAGATTTAAAGGTCTTCAATAGAATTCCACTTTTGAAGAGCTTTAGTAGTAAAAGTACAGTTTTAAACTTTTCAGCTTTTTAATTTCAAAAAAGGAGTTTTATATTTGAATTCAAATTCTGTTCCTTTCAAATTCAAAATTCTGAACTAAATTCAACCTAACATGAAAGAGTGCTTCAATTTTTAAGGCTTTTGAATTTAAAGGATACACATTTGGGTAATACCAGAATAGATGGTCTAGACGTCGTTGCGACGTGATTTCAACAAAACTTAATTTTGAAGTATAATGTTTCTGGATGTTCCTAGAGTCGAATTTTTACTATTTATAAGCGTTAATATTTGATTCCGTTTCTAAAAATGATTTTTAAATAGTGGTATGCACTAAGTAAATGGCGGGTGTGCTGCGTCACAAAATTCTGTTGTTTCAGACGAAAGTAGAAAATAATTTGTATCAGTCTGAAATTATATTATCATAAAAATGATTAATACTAGGGACATATCTTTTATAAAAAGTTGAATTTCATTATTTTTGCGTAATAATGACAGAGAAATATCAAGTTGAAAACCTCAAAATTTGACATTTCGAAGTAGTATTTTGTAATAACTTTTAGTACTAAAATTAGTTCCTAAATGAAAATATATTGCTGCCGCATGAAACTTAAATTCGTCAATGATAATATAATTTTAGCCTGATTCAAATTATTTTATGCTTTCATTTAAAATAATAGAATTTTGTGACGCAGCGCACTCGCCATTTTTTTAGTGCATACCACCAATTAAAAATCATTTTCACAAACGGAATCAAATATTAACGCTTATAAATATTAAAATTCGATTCAACGGTTTTATAGTTAAATCAATTTGTTGAATCTCAGCAATATTGAAGATTTTCAATATCATTTTCAGTAAATATTGTGATTTCTGTTTAAAATGACCTAAATTTGAAGGTTTTCAAGAGACTTTAAATAAATTTTAATTCAAATGCTGTTCCTTTTAAGCTCAAAATTCTGAACTAAATTCATTGTAACATGAAAGAGTGCTTCAATTTTTAAGGCCTTTGAATTTAAAAAAATACAAATTTGAAAAACTCGAAAATTGGATTTCAGAAGAGTTTTAAATTTATATCTTATTTTTATTTAAATTCTAAAACTTGGAATTTAAAGAACCGAATCTAGAATTTCGTTCAAAAATCAAAACCAAATTCAATTCTTTCTATTTATTCAAACAGATGCGGATTGGTTGCTCTGGCCATGGCTTCTCAGGAGTACCGAAAGCCAGTTTCCGTGATCCAACTTTTAGCAGAAGCTCGAGTTCGTGGATTTACCCAACACGGGGAAGTCTACAGTGTTGATTTCATGGGGACCTTGGCTGCAGAACACTTACCAGATCATAGACCTGATATTTTAGTAGATTTACAAACGTGTCCAGACACGTTAACACATGCTTTGGCTCATGGTGCAATGGTTCTCGTGCCCTATGATTCCGATTTTAATCATGCACCATGTCTTAAAAGGGGACACAAAGCTCACTGGGCTTTACTCGTTGGACTTATTTCCTCCAGGTAAAAATTCAACTTTAATTATTATTCGGAATGTAAAAGGATCCATAGACGTTCAAAGAATTATAAATGAAATTTAAATTTTGAATCTAAAATTGAAACTGAAAGCCCTTTTTAATTCAATTTTTATTTATTTCAGACAAGGCTACCACGTTTTAGCCCGTCACGGAAAATCTCGACACTTGGCTTGCTGGCCAATACGTGATTTGATCGAGAGCAACGGAAATTTAGAAGAAGAAGGAACTGCAAGACATGCAGGAGGATATGTGATACCAAAAGGAGGGGTAGGTGGCCAAAGAGGATTACGGGGCAGGGCTTTGGCTCTTCATCCCTACATTTAAGCTTCCCAAAATCCCTAAAATCATTGTTAGCTATGTACCACAGAATTTCCAATCGAAATTTGATCTAAAGAAACGATGATCAATTTCCAAACGACCACGAGTCGAGCTTTGTAAATACTTCGAATAGCATTTATCGCTATTGGTATTACCGCGCAAACAAATCTATAATGTACATAACTGTTGCATGTTTTATTTAGTTTATCGCTGTTTTATAACCAATCTTATTTCTGTGGTACTGTCTTTCATCGAAGTATTGAGCATCAAAACAGATCAGAACACTGGAAAATATAAAAGAGGTGTCTTCTTTATTCGAAAATTGTCTGCAAATTGTGGTTGTTTAAAATTTTATTAATTTGGATTTTAAGACTTGAATTCATTCAAATTTTTTCAGTTTGAACAGTTCATAAGTTGCATCGTTATTTTAATTTCGAAGGGCTTTTAATTCATTACGTTTGAAATTATAAGGCATCTGACTCGAAAGCTGTTTTGTTTTCAATTTAAATTAATTTGCATTTTGTTAAATTAGAATCGTTTTATATACTTGCTCATTTTAAAGTTTCTTAAACTTGAATCTTTTCAATGTATTTTGAAAATAAAAAACCTTTAGTTACCAAGTTTTTTTCGCTTTAGAAGACACTAAGCTAAATTTGTTATGGCAGACTGAAATACTAATAATTTGGTCTATAAAACACCTGAACCGATAGGCATTAACTCTTCCATGTAATTAAATATTTATCGATATGTCGGATTTATTAGGATAGGAAAACTAAAAGAAGGGTAAAGTCCCAAAAGTATCTCAAACTTATTTATTACAATTTCAAAAATTGTATTTATTTTTTTAAATTTTCATTGTTGATTTTGTGCCGATACAACATATCGAAAAATTATTCGTGTCTACTAAACACTCCCTGAGTGTTTTTTTTTTCGAAAATTTATGTTTATACGTTTCAACTCGTTTGTATAGATTGTTACCTAGTAGATATATAAAAATCTGTCTTGAGAAACAGCCCAGCCTTTAGCGAGGAAAATGTATCTCTTGTGCCATCAGAATCTGAATCCTTTTTTCAGAAATCATGATTAAAATGGGCTGGCTGTAAATCTTTATCGCTTGAAATTCGAATCTAATCCAAAGATCGATATTATTTTTATTTCTGTATTATAATATTTCATTATTTTGCTAATTATGAAATGCTTCGAAAATCGATTTAGACTGCAAATGTGATTTCTATTTACACGCCCATTATTAAAAGTAGTTATTAAACGACTCTTTTGTTGCGCCTTTTTCTATTTTAAGAAATTATTTATTTGTAGAGACATTTTTATCAAATAAAGTTCCATTCTTGTGGCAAATAAGTTTTGTCTTGCTAAATTCTTTTCTCAAAAAATTACCTTGAGCTTGTTGAGCAATTTGTAAAAATACAGAACTTCGCAGTCTTCCTTCCACTTTGAAATATTTAAGAACAATTTTTAAAAACCAGAGCACTAAAATCAAAACACGGATAAAAATTAGAAATCATGCCAAATAAAAAATTATGGGCTCCTAAGGTAGTTGGTTCCGAAATGGCTACTCTGATAAAATAATAACAAAATGTATAATAAATGTATATGCACGCAAGGATTGGTTTCTGATACAAGATTCGAATCTGCTTTCTTGAAAAAAATTTACCTCGTACAGGTAACAAAATATTTATTATTGTTCCATTAATTTGTACAAAAATCAGAGAATTTATAACCATTTTCTTTATTTGTTTCGCACTTTATTTTATAATGATAATGATAGCGCCAGAGTAAATTAACAATTTTACAATCGGATTAATTTTTCAGTCGATTTAAACGCTTGAAACGCTGGACGTTTGGTTCAAGTGCAGGCAGAGAACAGAAAATACTGAAAACATGCGGTACATTTATATTTCAAGCTTATACAAACATCAACAACATATTTCGTGTAACCGTCGACTCGAACGACTAATTTACGACGTAATTTACGTGTCTAACAGTACACTACTGATTTTTTTCATCTACGTGCTATTAATTACTCAACCGTATTGACTTGTGTCTTGAGCTAGACGATTTTCTGATTTTTCACCAATTTTCTCGCAAGCTTTGCGAGATATTGGCAATCTCGAAATTTAATATCAGACGGAGCTCAGGTCACAAGTTTATTCTATAAAGTAAAGATATCCTATATCGAAATATTTATGTTAAAAAATATGTAGTATCACACATAGGTATTCAATATTTAATACATCGAGAGTTAAATTAAAATTGAAAACTGAACCAAAAAGTGCATGAATTTCAAATTATACATTAAATATTAAATAATGATAAGTAAATAGTCACTGGGAATCTGATTCAGAAACAAAGAATTATAGATTTTCAAAAGTCTTGAAGATTAAAATTTTAATTGAACTCTCTAATGTTACAGAAACTTATAACAACAGTTATATGTACATGTACAGTTAGACATCTCTTGTATAAGCGCAATAAAGACGTCTAGTCCAATCAATTATTTATCGCTCGCTCGCTAAATTCCTGTTCTTTCTGTTCACTGAATCTTCTCTCAGCGAATCATTACATTAATTATTGTAAGCTTTGAGCTTGGGCCGGCTAGAAACCCTTGTAACTGTACATTAAAAAACAATTTACAAATTTCACCTTGTTATCAATATGTCGTCCAAAAACGTGCGTACGGTCTTATCGCGAAGCTGAAGCACTCGTTCCGTTTTTTAATTCAATGCAAATTAGTCTCTTTTGGTCTAATAATTAAAAAAAAAACAGTTCTCAGTTCTTATTCGTGTACGCATTCCTCTGCGCAAAAACGAAAACTGCACTCTATTTTGCGTTAATTGTTTTAAATTAAAATGTTTTTAATGTTTAAGGCTTTAAATTGTAAAAGGATATAAATTGTTCCGTAATACTTTTTATTTTCAACTTTTTTTTATTCACTATGCAATAAATCGATTCCAAATTTTGAGACTTTAAATTTTAACTCTTTGAATATAAAAGGTTTTCAACGAAAAGGGTTTCAAATGATTATTTACAAATTTGTTATGGCTTTTACATTCTGAAGCTTTTGAAGTAAAATTTTAAGTTCTCGAATTTTCAAAACTCTTAAATTTTTAAACTTGAAATCGTAGAGCTTAGCTCGAAAACTTAAGTCGAAAACTTCGATTTGAAAGTTTTCACTATTCGAACTCGATAATTTGGAATTAGAAAGCTTTTAACATTTGAAACATCACATTAATTTCGAAAGCAGTCAAAATTGTTAAATTCGAAGTCTTATCAATATGAAATGTTTGAAACTCAAGGCAAACTTTGAAATCTTTTACATTAGAAGTTAATGAAATTTAAACTCCTTAACATTCCAGATTCAACATGGAAAAACTTAAAACTTTAATAACTTCGTATTTATAACCTTTTGAGTGTAATGTAAATTTATAAACTTAACAAGCAATTTAAGTAGTAAATTTGGAAAGAGCCTAATACATTTTTTGATAATATTTCCATTCAAAAACTTTAAAATAATTAGTTTTTGCTCTTTAAGGCAATGATTAACAAACAAAATCAACTAAACAAGTTTAAATCACATGACTTCAATTTCGTTGCGTATAAAAATAAAGCCGTTGAAATAATAAAAATAATTATTAGACCTATCATTATATAAATCTGATAAAATAAAACATCAATAAATCCAAAACGCTATCAATTAAATCATTGCAAGATGGAGTGCAGCGAATTATCAGCGAAATATGACTAGAATGTGAAAAAGAGAAATACGTTAACTTAAGAAAATAGGACTGCGGGCACGTACTAAAAATACTATCACTTGTCTCTGGAAAGCAAAATCCACCTCCGAAAAAATTCACAATCTTCCTCATCTAATGAAATTCCCTCAAAGGTGGAATCGCGAACCACTCGTCTAACGATAGAGCCTATAAATACATATCGTAAAATTATTTACACCCAATTGGGTGCTATTATTTATCGTAATTATTGCAATGACAAAAAAATAAAGGAACCTTTTGGAAATTGCGTCACATAAAAAAAATATACATATCAATACGAAGAAACAATCTTTCCCAAGAGATGGTTAACAATTACTTCTTCATTAATTAATTATTTATTACTAATGATTACTAATTACGTATTATAAAAGTAAAATTCCGTCCCCGACGACATCGCAAAACGCGTTGGCAAAAAACGGAATATGTCCTAGTATCTAAAATCGAAATTCCATAAAAGCAGGACCTTTCGCATCAATTTGCATGAAAATTAAATTTGTGCAAGCCTTTGAAACTTTATAAGCTAATCTTCATCGCTCATAACTTCGACTCTAGGTTGAAGAGAATTTTTTATTTTTATTATTAAAATTATGACAGACTTTTCTGTTGGTGATAACGCTCCAGTAACAGAAATGAGAACGCAATAGTCTTGCAGCATAATATTTGTAAACTGTATACGAGTGTAAAGGGAACTATCGCATTCGCACTCTAATTTATTTATATTATTTTATTTAGGCTTCTCAGATTACGAAAACCCAATCAAGTTCGTTTCCTGTGAAACAGTCGGGTGTCATTATAAAAGAAGCGATTAACTCTGGAAATACTCTCAAAACGAGCAATCTTTGGCCTCGAATATATCTTTTAAAAATTATTATTTGCAATATCAATCGTCTAGAGAAAAAGACTGTGGATCAGAATGGGATCAAACGCTTTTGCAGGAGCGAAAGTTTTTTCTACGAAATCTATCAAAAAATATTTAACAAGATAAACAGGCTATTTATTAATTTGGCTTTAGGCAGTCGCAGCGATTTCTAGTTAAAAAAAAAAAAACATTTTTGTGTCACTGTTTTGAATCGGCTATTATAAAAGGAGAAGACTGGAATTTTATCTGATCTAGAGGATTACGTACTTTTTGCATAAAAATTGAGGAAGTAATAGTGAAGTTTAGAGGACATAAATCATAAATCAGTGGGACTTACAATCTTTCAATTCTTACAATTCGTCGATGGAAACTCATTAAAAAAGACGAGTAGCAGACAATTAAAAAAAATTATAACAGTCGTAAATAACTATAATCTAATTTATAAAATAAAGAAGTTTCTTAAGTTTCTAACGGGATAAATTAATATTTAATTTGATTAACAGTGGCCTTTCTGCTCCGAAAAGATGAACAATTCCTCAATCAAAAGTCTTGGTCGTTGTCTTAATAAATTCTAATCATAAATGAGCAACGAGACAAATTAATAGAAAAAAAAAAGAAATAATGGAACAATTTCTATGAAGGAAAAAATAATTAAAGTAGAAATATATTAATTATTCTGAGCAATTTTGGGAACATTACACTTAAAAAACAACGATTTACACACTGTAAAAAAAATGTGTTGAATTTTACATCGCTGGTCATGCAAATAAAAGGACTCTCGAGTATCGGAGTAAATTTACGAAAATATGTAAAAATCCTCCTATCGATGAATTTTACAATTGCAGCTGTGATATTCCTATTCGATCGGTAATTTTACACAACGAAAATGTAAAATTCATTCTATGCAAAAATAAATCAAATAAAAATTATTATGCGAAAGGATTCGAACACTCGAAAAGCTCGAACTCAGCACAATTCCATGGAGATTGAAGACAAACAAGCCGGACACTATGTACATTTTTTCGGAGTTCATATTTCGAAACTAAAATATAAAATATAAATTTTGAATAGCCGAATTTTGTCCGTTCCAATAGCAGGCAATGGAAAAGACAATACAGGAATAACTATAATTTTGTATGAATTTTATCTGTTTTTGCGTGAAAACTGTCAATAAAGTTGAACATGTTGTCCATTTCCTTGTATCAACCACCAAAATGCACCAAAATTAGAAGACCAACGCCTCGACATACAACGAAAACGAGACACTTGCATATTCACATATTATTTGATTAATTATTCTAGTTTTCAATTAATTATAAATTTAAAACCTTACAGTATCTTGTCAGTGTGAAATTACAAAATTTGATGGAATTTTCAATCTTAAGACTGTGATTTTACCGACCTATGGTAATTTTATACACTGCGTACTGAATTTTCCATTCGCTAAACGTAAAGTTCCTATGAAGAAGTGTGTAATTGGTGTTTAATATTACACTGCTGCTCGAGGGTCCTTTTATTTGCATCGCTAGAGACTGTAATTTTACACGATTTCGTAAAATCACACAGTGAGTTATGTAAGTGTAATAGTGTGATACAGTGATACATTATGTAATTTTCCGAAACTTTATAATTTTACACAAATCTTTTCTTACAGTGCGCATCTAAATTCGACATGTACAATTCCTTCGATTGAATAAAACTATTTTTTTTATATTTCCGATATTCGAAGCAATATCTCAATGTTGTACTTCGTTAACTTTTATAAAAACTCAGCACGGTTTTATGTACACAAGTATTCAATACTCTCTTTTTTTATGGATTGTAGCAAATATATATACATATATAAATCGGCCTACTTGCAGGCAAAATTCATTATAAAAAACTTGTGCAGAGTGATAATCCTTAACTCCACGTAAACGTGAAACTAAATTCAAGTCGAAAGCAGAGTTCGAGTCTAAACGCAAAGAATTAAATTTTTTTAAAAGTTCAAAAGTTCTTTTTATTAACGATAACAACGCGAAACGACATGCTCTCTTTTATTTTTTTTAATTGTACTTTTCTCTGTTTTTGATTTTCAGTCCTCTTGCGAGTTTTGAACTACATAATCAAAAACTTTAAAAAATAGTTTTATTCGTCTTGCTAACAGAATCTGTCAGGGCCTTAGTGACTTATTGTTAGTATGTATTTAACAGCTTCGTTTGAAAGCACGTCGATTTCACTTGATTAAAAGTCTTTTGTGCGATTTATTTATTAATCTGGACGTTGTCTCGCAGCCAAAAGACAATATTACTTTAGAAGCACAATTTGATTAGACTCGAAAACCCTGGGATATGTTCTCTTTTACGTTCGAGTCTAACAACAGAGGACGAATAAAAATTTGATTCTAGCAAATTTGAAGAGAGTCAATTTTCTTACAAAGAATGTCTTATAGTGCAACGATTTGATTTTTTTTTCAAAATATGTATTGATTTACAATTAATTGAAGAAAAAATTCAGTCCAAACTTGAACTTACTGTAAAAAAATGAATTTGCCAAGTTTTCATTTTTATTAATAATTGGGATCAAATTAAAAATCGTTTTCAAAAACATGATAAATGATGATTCTGAAATAATTTGAGATTTGGGAAATATTTGTCCTCTGATGAATTGTTTGACCCGAACGTTGATGATAGTGTCGTTCTATTCGGATATGAATCACATACTTATCAAGTACTTGGACAAATTAAAATAAGGGAAGTTCAAGTTGGATTGGGAATTTGGTGTTGGGAATGGTATACGAACAAGGCTATCGGAAACGTTTTGATGTGAGTTTGCCACTGCGTCGTGAGCTTGAAGAACTTGACGCCGTACCATTCTGTTCCATCGATGCTTACTGATTTAACAATTTAAAACGTTAGCACCTTATGAAATTGATTTATTTTAAATAAAAATTGTTCGATAGAGAAAATAAAGAAGCATCACAAATTCACAAGACTCTAAATATTAAATATTTAGATAACTAAATAATAATTCCGATTGGAGAATTATCGTCTTATCATCTAATAAATTTTGTATTTACCTCTGAGCGGAGCCTGAGATTTGGCAGAACAAATCAGTCGCGTCACGCCGTCTACGGATTGGCTCTTTGGCTCGTTCTCCTTCTCCTTTTCCTTCTTCTTGCCTAATCTCATAACTAAAAACAAGATGTATTAAATACAACCGAAAATTGCAAAGAAATCATATTGCTAATTAAATTTTCAAAGGCTTTAGTCTCAAAACCATACAATGAGTATCAAAATCATACTTTTTTGTTTTTTCTCCTTTATCGTGAAGCTCATTGACAAATGATTTCCGGGAGATTCTCCCAAGGGAGGTAGTCTTTGGACATGGAGGACGCGGAAGGCCTGTCTCAAGGTGCTTTTTCCCTTTTCACCAAGGGACAATTTTCCCCAGTAGTCCAACTGCATTTCCACCGGTTCCCAACCTTCCCTGGGTTGTCCTACATTTGGACTGCTAGGTGGTGTTAATCTTCCTGAAGGTGGTGCCTGTGTCCCAGGAGTTGGCAATGAAGGTGGCGATGCTGACACTGTGATTCCTCCCTCATCCAAATCGACCGAGGTTGAAGAACTGCTGTCTGGACAACCAACTCGTACGTCGTTCACGAAAGGAATGAAGATCTGACTACTGTCATCCGTTTCTCTGAAACAAGACAATTGTTATGTATCTAAAATTGAAACCATCAATTTTAAATCGCTCCAAATTGGAAAGGGTTTCAATCTTCCTTAGGAAAGTATTCAAATTTCGAATCTTAAACTTTTAAGCGTAAACTAAAAGGATCGGAACTAGGAAAATTTTTTCAAATTGATTAAAATATGTTACCTGTATGCAACCATCGCTTCAGCAATCGGCAATAAGAGCGTCGATCCTGCAGAAGTAAGATATTCGACTACTCTGGCAGCAACTTCAGAACCACCTCCGCCCTCTCTGTCAATCATTTCCCTCCACTCGTCACCAAAAAGCGCTCCGTATTTGCTGTCGATCGATCCTAAATATCTCGCTAAACTGCTGCAACCGAGAGGGACGACTAAAAATCGAAGATAATTTTGCCAATCGGGTGGTTTGTAGCTTAAGAGGTCCACGTAGTGCTTCAAAACTGTGTTGACGAAACTGTCTCCTCCGGCAATGACTATTTTGATCGGTGCTGGAGGTTTGGCCGAACTATTGCAGCTAGGAATAAAAAATATTAAATTTAATTTGTGGAAACGAAAAAAAATTGGAAGATGTCAATTATTAAACAAGTATCTAATTAATTACAATTTCTGTATCCTGGTGGCAAGACACGTTAAAGTTCCACGAATATCGGCAGGAGATGCGGTTGTAAGAACTAAAGGAATACGTTCTTGAAGTCTCGTTGCTAAACCCGCTCCTCCTGTATCGGCCAACGAAACCAATGATAACGCATCTGGCAATCCATCGTCGGGCAAAACTCGATTAAACTGCTGCTCGATTAACGCCTTCCTTGGCTGAAAAGAAAAACAAGAAGATTCTTGTTTAACAAAAAAATATTGTATACATGCTTAAATCACTTTAAAAAATATTTCTTTTCAGGGTTTCTGTGTTTTAATTGGTAGGGAAGGCTGTTATAAGAATAGGAGACTTTTAGGGCAAGGGACAAGATAACGAAATTTAAATCATCACGTTAAATGACACCAATTAAACTCTAATCTGAATTATTTTCAAATATAAATAAACAAGTTCTCCTAATTATTTTAAATATTCCTCTTTCAAAATCCAAATTTATCCATACTTCAATTTTTAAAGGCTTTTTTGATTTGCAATATTTTCCAAGTCACAAATTTCCGCAAATCGAATTTTTTTCAAATTACGTCATTTAAAAATGTTACAATCTTTTTTCTAAACCTTAATTTTTTGTTATTTTGCTAAAAGATCAATTTTTTATCTTTAAAGCTGAAGGCTATTTATTCGGAGAACGTTCAGAATGTCTTTCTTAAAAACTTATATTTACTCCAAAGTCAATTTAAAACGTTTAATTAAACAAAAAAATGGACAATTTTTTAATTCGATTTTTAAATAATATTTCTAGACTCTACGCATCAAAGTTTTTCAAATTTACAATTTAAGCGATTTAAATTCGAAATTTAAAAAAGTCTAGAAATGTTAGGAAGCGCCCATTAATATTACGTAAGGCTTTTCTTGGAGGGACGGGGTCTAGAAAATCATAAAAATCCTAACTTTAGAAGGGGGAGGGGGGGTCCAAAGCATTTCTTACGTAAGTTTCCTCTTTCTAATTATTTTTTTTAATATGCTAATTGAAACCAGTTCTTTGAAATCCGTTGAAATCCCGTGAACTGTTTCGAAAATATTGTAAATCCCTTAAAATTTTTGAAATCATGTGGAAATTCATTGAAATCCTTAGAATTCCATGGATATCGTCCGTAATATCTTGAAATCCCTTTAAAACGATTGAGCTCACTGGGAATCTCTTGAAATCCTTTAAGAACTGAAGAAGTCCCTTAGAAACTGTAAAAATCGGTTAAAATCCTTGAAATTCCGTTAAATATTTCGAAATATTAGGAGATCCCTTGAAATCTTTGAAATCCCTTTAAAATTAACTGAAATCTTTTTAATTCACTGGAATCTTTCCGAATCTCTTGAAATCCATTTAAAAAATTTAAAAGCCATTAAAATTCCTCGAAATCCCTTAAAATTCTTTACAATATTCGGGAGGCCTCTGAAATTCCGTTAAATCTTTTGAAATCTTAGGAAATCCTCTAAAATCTGTAGATATACTTTGGAATCTTTTGAAATCTATTAAAATCCTTTGAAATCCTGTGAAATCATCGAAACCGCTTTAAATCTCCTAAAATATCTTAAAATCCGTTAAAATCTCTTAAAACCCTTTAAAATCTTTATAAATCTTTTGAGATCCCGTGAAATTGTTTAAAATCTTATAAAATTCCTTCAAATCCTTTCAAATCTTCGAAATCAAATTAAAATCCCCTGACATCCTTCAAAATTCGTGAAAAAACTTTGATATTTCTTGATATCCTTTCAAATCCCGTGATTTTTTAAAAATTATTTTCGATTATATTTTTTTGAATTATTATTCCTAATTCCAATTTCTGAAAAGCTTTGGAAATCTCGTTAATTTCCGTAAAAATGTTGTAATTCTTTGAAATACTTTGTAGTCCTTTGAAATACGTACCTTCGAATCCCTTGAAATCTGCTGAAATCCTTTCAAATCACTGAAGATCTTTCAAATCCTTTGAAATCCCTTTAAATCTTTTCAAATATCGTTCACAGTGAAAATAATTGATATATTGAGTAAAAAAATATCTTACGTAAGGAGGGAGGGGGGAGGGTCACAAAAATCTTACGAATCTTTACAATAGGAAGGGAGAAGGTCTAAAATTTCAAAAGTCATCCTTATGTAATTAATGGACATTCCCTTATCACTTACTCTATTTTATTTGAAATCATTTCATCAAAAAATTAATCCAATCTAGAAACCTTCGAACTTTTAAAATATTAAATGTTAATCTATTTTTCACAGAAAATTCTAGAACGACTATTTCAATTTTTCCGGAAATGATAACTTTTCATATGAAGTTTATTAAATTCAAAACCGTACTACATAAATTTTTAAAAATGTTTTATTAAATCCAGGGCATATCTCTATTTGAATAACTGAAAAATAAAATTGTTTCAAAATTCACAGACGTTCTCAATTTACTTATAACTAAACTTAGACAAGTTTATATTTTGGATTTTTTAAACTATTTTCAAAAAAGAGAACTTCCAGACTCCATCTCGTTTAAACTCTTTATAATTCTTTAAACTCGGCATTTTAGAATTTTAATATTTTCCAACTAGAGTGTTCCAGCTTAATAATTATATAATAATTAATAACAAGAATTAATGATTTGTATTATTTTCAGAATCAAATTCTTCGCATTATAAATAAGGGGAATAGGGAACAAGTTTTCTGGAATGAAATTCTATCTCGTTTATCAGAAATTGGATTAGGAATAATTATCTGGAAAACTTACTGAATTTAAAATTGTTAAATTTTAAACGCTTATAATTCGAAATCATGAAAGTTTAAAAGTTACAGTCTCAAATTACGCAATTTAGAATAGTTCAAGTTCAATTTGAAACTAAATTGTAGAACTTTGAAGAACTCAACTGAAAATTTTTCAATTTTAATAATGACATTAATTTGGAATTGTACAATTCATGAAGTTTTTATCTTAAATTATTGAATTTTTATCGTTGTTAACTTAAAATTATTCAAATATTAAGGCATTCAAATTAAAATTATATGATTTTGAACTTTTTAATCTGAAATAGTTGAATTTATAACCTTTCAATCTGGTATACTCAATTGCAATTTTTGGTTCTAATTAAATCAATTTTAAAGTCTTTAAATTAAAATTCTCAATGTTTGAACGCTTCATTTAAAATTATTAATTCTCCTGCTTAGATTTTAAATTATTTGCACTAAAAATGACTTTTAAAAAAAAGAGCAGACTTATAACTTAATTTCTTTGAGAATGTTTATGTTCGTTGTTGGCTTCAGGGTCGGGTAAAATTGAATACAATTAAATTGAACCACTTGCGATCAAAAGAGGATACGCGTGGATTCAGCCTGAGAAGTATTGTCCTGAAAGTCAACTTTCAAAATCGTTCGAATTTTAATTTTAAG
Organism: Melikaiella ostensackeni; assembly: GCA_032362435.1. Classification (NCBI taxonomy): domain Eukaryota; kingdom Metazoa; phylum Arthropoda; class Insecta; order Hymenoptera; family Cynipidae; genus Melikaiella; species Melikaiella ostensackeni. The sequence goes on along the minus strand of JAUMHM010000088.1, from coordinate 18,202,505 downwards.
GACTGGTACTTGTAGAGAATTTCAAGGCACATTTTTTTTCTTTTGCAAAAATTTGTGGGTTTTGCAGTTTTTGAAGTAATGGGTAAGAAGTAGATTTTTCGAAAACAAAAAATTTCAATCTTTTTTCACTTCAACTCGCGCTAAAGTAGCCAATTTTTAAAATTTTTCGATTATGTTGATACTAAATTATGTTTTCACGTCTTCTGAAACTAATTAAGAAAGAAAAACGTAAATATTTTAATAAACAAAAAAGCTGTCGAAAAATTCTTTTCCTTTAGCGCTTAAATAATTATAGACATTTTTTGCATCCTTTACTTTGGTCGCTTTTAATCCAATTCGAGATGGAGGACTTTTCGAAAGTTTTTCTAGTTCAAGCGTAGGTTTTAAGAAAAAAGAGGTTGGATTTTGCAACTCGTAATTGTCATAAACATCCACTTTTCCATCAGGGAAAAATTTAAAACGAATGCTTTGCTGATTTGAAAGTTTTTTTGCTCTCGCATGTGTCTTTGAAACTTTTTTCAAAATCCTGCAGGAGATCTTCACATTTCTCGACCATTGTGAATGAAGAAGAAAGATCATTGCGAATGATTTCCACATATTCAGCTTCAGTTTCAATTCGTTCTAATCTTTTTATTTTTTGCGAATATGTGCCAAAATTTCCATCGCACTGGCAATAGGTTTAAGACTTACAAATTTTTGGTAACATTTATCTCCACAGCAGGATTTAATAAGTTTGAAAGATCACTCTGGGATTATAATATCTTTAAACCGTCTTTCTTACTTAGTTTTAGACTTTCTAATGTATCCTTTTGCCTAAAATAATAATTAATAACAAATGATGCTATCAACTTTTTCATTAAAAAATAAAAATAATTACTTTATGCTCTCTATAAATAATACAATAAAATAATTATTCAAGAAATCAAGAATAAAAAATAGTCCTTAAATGTTACATTTATGATGAAAGTTCATTAAAAATTTTTATTAACGGTTTCCAATCGTACCTGATTTTTGGAACATTTTTTCCTATTTTTGATCCATAACTCTTCATGCCTATTTCTTTTTCTACCTCGGATCTTTTTGAGATTCTTTTTTAAATTAATACAGTATTAACTAAAGTAAACCTATCTCAAAAATAATACTTTTGCAACTATTCTAAAAAATAATCCATTCACTAGTTCTTTGCTTTATTCGAAGCACTTGCAGGTTGAAATTCATGATTTTTGCAAAGTCTCAAAAAAAGAATTAACAACTTTTTTTAAATTAAAATATTTACGTTTTTCTTTCTCAAATAGTTTCAGAAGACTTAAGCACGTTATTTAGTATTAATAAAATCGAAAAATTCTGAAAATTGGCCAAGTTAGCGCGAGTTGAATTGTAAAAAGATTAAACATTTTTGTTTTCGAAAAATCTACTTCTTATCAATTACTTCAGAAACTACAAAACCTACAAATTATACACATGGATTCAGCCTGAGAAGTATTGTCCTGAAAGTCAATTTTCAAAATCGTTCGTATTTTAATTTTAAGGACTGACACCTGTAGAGACTTTCAAGGCGCATCTTTGCCTTGAAATTCTCTACAAGTATCAGTCCTTAAAATTAAAATTCGAGCGATTTTGAAAATTGACTTTCCGGACAAGAGGTACTTCTCAGGCTGAATCCACGCGTATCTTCTTTTGATGGCGAGAGGTTCAATTGTTTCAACTATTTCGGCACACAATGGATTATTATAATTTAATATTGCATTATATAAAATACTTGAATAATTTACCTCGGAGTTATTTAAATCCACCGAAGGTTTCAGATCGACACTAAGACTGTGTTTTTTGCTCTTGGGAGGATTACTGACGCTTTTATCCCTGGCGAAGAGCCTTGCTTTCCTCTCTGAATTTTCGTTTTTGTTATGGTGGTGTTCAGACTTTGGTGGCGATCCTGCAAACGTATTTAGTAGATCGTTCGCTTCATGATCGGTGCAATTTTCCGGATGCGAATCGCTGTCTGCTTTTCGAGAACTGTCATCGCTCTGTCTGTCCGCTCCTCGTTCTGTAATGTGACTACATTAATTTACAAAATATACCTCAATTCCCGCAAACAGTAGAAACATTGGATACAAAAGAGCGCAATGTGTCTCCTCCGTCAAAAAAATTAAAGTGCAAAATTCACATTTTCTTTCTAACATTTAGAGGATAAAAGATCAAGTATTTTA
>JAUMHM010000088.1:18180155-18190920 GCA_032362435.1 Melikaiella ostensackeni | reverse complement strand
GTGACGATTTGTGATGTATGGGGAGGAGGTAACACAGAATGTGGCATCACACATGGAAAATATGAATGTGGATTCCTCTTTTTCCCCTATTTTCAAGAAACTTCCTCTAATTCCTCTTTGTCTCGTTTTTTCATTTAAATGCGAACTAAGTTATTAGAACCTGCCTTTTTTCATATTTCATTTTGGGTTCAAAATTTTATTATTTTGGAATAAAATTCAACTATTTGGTTAAAATATAACTTTTTGGTTGAAAATTCAACTTTTTTCTAAAGAATTAACGTTTTAGGCTTGAAAATTCAACAAATTGGTTGACATTTTGTTTCTCTTTTAGAATGAAAAATGTTTCTTGGTAGAAATTTTGTTGCAAATTCGTCCTTTTGATATAATATTAATCCTCTTGGTAGAAAATTAATCTTTTTGGTTGAAAATTCAACTATTTGGTTAAAACTTCATCTTTTTTGATTGAATATTCAACCAATTGAAAATTAATTTTTAACTGAAAAATTAACTATTCCATCTTTAGTTGAAAATTGATCGTTTTTAGGCGGAAACCTAACTATTCGTTTTTTGTGGAAATGCAATCTTCTTGATTGAAAATTCAACTACTTGGTTGAAAGTTAAACTGCATTGTTAAAAATTCATCTTATTACTTGAAGATTTATCTCTTTGGTTGAAAATTCAACTGTTTTCTAGAGAATTCGCCATTCAGGCTTGAAAATTCAACAATTTGGTTGACATTTTTTTTCTCTTGAATGAAAAATCTTTCTCGTTTCAGATTCAAATGTTTTTTTTTGTTTGTTAAAAGCGCAACTATTTGGTTGAAAATTCGACTATTTTGATGGAATATCAACTATTATATTTTTCGTTGAGAATTCATCTTTTTTGGTTAAATTCGACTGTTTTTGATTTGAAATTAAAATCTTTTTTTGATTTGAAATTAAATTATTTTTTTGGTTTGAAATATCAACTATCTACCTTCCTTGGTCAAGAGTTTAACTGTTTTATTGAAAATTCGTCCTTACGGATTAAAAATTCATCTTTCATGGCAGAAAGATCATCTTACTTACTTGAAAATTCATCTTTTTTGGTTGAAAATGAACTTTTCTGTTGAAAATTCAACTATTTAGTTAAAATCATCTATTTTGGAAGAAAATTCAATTGCTTCGTGGAAAATTTATCCTTTTAGATTGAAAATTCATCTTTCACGGTAGAAAGGTCATCTTTCTTGGTAGGAAATTAATCTTTTTTGTCTGAAAATGAACATTTTTGTTGAAAATTCAACTATTCGGGGTAAAAATTCAACTGTCTTCTAAAAAATTCGTTTTTTTTACTTGAAAATTCTACTATATATTTGGTCGATAATGCAACTGTTTTTGAGTTGAATTTTAATCCTTTTTGTTCGAAATTTTTTAAAATTCGACCTTTAGTTGAAAGTGTACCTTTGCAGGTTGAGAATTCAAATATTTGATTAAAAATTTAATTATTTTGTTGAAAATTCAACTATTTTGTTAGTCATCATTTTGGTCAAAAATTCAACTGTTTTGTTAAAAATTTGTCCTTTTGGATTAAAAATTCTTCTTTCCTGGATGAAAAATCATTCTTCTTGGTTGAAAACTTATTTGTTTTGGTAGAAAATTAATTTTTTTTGGTTGAAAATGCAATCTATTTCGACTCGAAATCTTGGGCGTTTCCTACTGAATTCAATATGGTACCTACACTTTAATTTTATTTAAAAGAATGTATTCCCCTATTATTCCCCTATTTTCGTGAAAAATCACCCTATTTCCTTAATTGTATACATATTTTGTGTCTTATTTTAGGCGTTTATCAAATGAAATCGAAGTTCAAATTTTAATCTAAAGAGGGGTGGGGGTGTTCGTATTTGTGACGTGACTCTGGAGGGTTCAAGCTCTGTGTGGTAATCTGTGACGAAGAAGGGGAGGGATAGAAAAGTTTTCAAAATAGCGTGATGTAGTTTTTGAACAACCCCTTGTTTATTTATTTAATGTCATTGTTTTTAGGAAGAATGGATTTTTCAATTCGGCTAAAACGTTCTCACATACCTGGGGTCGTATGTCCGACGCGGGATTTCTCTTTTGCAGGTTGACCAGAAGGTTGTGCACCTAGAGCAGCTGCTGAGTTGTTTCTTGTCTCCTCGCTGGTTACTACTACCGAATCGTACCATGCAACAATGCAAAGCGACCCGAGGCGACTTTTATTTAGTTACATGACTTTGACTTTGTTAAGCAATGAAATTCTAATATTAAGAATGTATACCAGAAAAGGAAAAGTGAATTCAAGTGAGTCACTGATATATTTGCACCTCATTAATCATTTCTCAGGGTTACTACATCATAGGCGAGTGATCGATCAGCGAAAAGCCTTCTAGAAACCGAAAAAGTGACGAACTTCGTAGGGTAAGTTTACCGGTCTCCGGACATGTATCAGTGGTCGGATAGTCTCGTTTATTTTACAGCAAGAATAGTGCAATAAACTATAATTATGAAAAGTAAATAGATTTTTGCATTCTACATATTTGCTAGTAACACGCGAGGAAAAATAATAATGTAAACTTTGATTAATTTTACGCTATTTAAAATGGTTAGACAGCCGATCAGCCCTTATCGCCATTTTGGATTTGTGTGCTGTTTTCTGTGTCAAAAAATAAAAACGCTTTGATTTTAAAGTTATGACTTACTTATTGTATATTTAAAGATTTTTAATATATCCGACCTATGTAAGATGCGGAATTCTTTTAATTTATCCAGAGATCGGACAGCCTCTGGCGCGAACTTAATTGAACTTCATTTTGGCAGTGCTTCATAAGTTGGACTAATGTCAGGAGATGAATAAAACGTCGTCCTAAGTTTCATGAAATAGGGTTTATCAATTATTTGTTTTTAGAGAAAAATATTTTTTCAAATATTAAAAAAAAGTTGTTTTTATATTCGATTCTATAAAAATGTAAACATTGTCTTAAAATCGTAACCTCCCTAACCTAGACTAGATATATCAATTTGACTTTTAGCCAATTTTTTTCAAATGTCAATAAATTAAAGAAAAGAAAAAAGGAAAAAATGAAAAAAAAATAAAATAAAAATAACTGCATTTTTTATCAACAATTGAAATAAAATTATAATATTTTAAATAGTAAGGAAAGTTTGTTTGTAAGAGTGATTATGTAATAATAATCATTATCTTGAAATTCTAATCTCACTTGATATAAAATACATTTTTGATCAACCCAGTGGGCAAAAAATCAAAGGACGTCTTTACGACAACTTAAGACATCTTTATGACGTCGCGAAGACAATGTAGAGACATCTCTGCGACATTAAAATGTCTTAAAGATATCTTTACGACACTGACATAAGACGCCTTTGCGACGTCGTAAAAATGTCGTAAGGATGTCTTAAGGCCTTCTCCATTTTTTTGCCCAATGGGAAATATTCTTACTTGTACTTGAAAGTAGCGTATTATTGAGCCTATTTACTCTAAATAAAAATTTGTGATAATAAAAATACTATTCGACTACTAGATAACATGTTGTCCGACTACTAAAAATCTTGTCCGACCACTGGTGTTTTCGTAACTTTTTCCAGAAGACATTTTTTTTCTTTCAAAATGAAATTAAGGATTATGTTCCGAAAAGTAATTACCTCCGATTGATTCAAAACTGCGTATGTAATTTGACTCGCTGATTACAAAAATGATTGCGAAAATACCCGCCAATTTGACTTTCCAGGTGAAAACCCCAGAAAACTGGTATTATTTCATTTTTTTCACTCTATTTTGATAAATATTGGTTTCAGAGGAAAAAGTCTTAAGCAAAAGTTGTAGCCTTAAAAAATACGTCTTTTATGTTTAACAAATTTATCGCCTAAATCCATTATTTTTCGAGGAAAATGGGATAATCTTCCAACAAATAAATTCTTCAGTTGGAAATTTGAAAGGGGATCCTGGGAAGGGGAACGTACGTGATCTACATCATTTCTGTGACCAGTCTCGGGGGTGCCTTCCCATCTCACATGAAACGTTGGAAAGAGAAAAGGTATGCGACCTACATTATTTGTGACCTGTCACGGGGGTGCCTTCCCAGCTCACACGAAACTTTGGAAAGGGGAAAAGTCTGCGACCTACTTTATTTCTGTGACCAATCACAGGGGTGTCTTCCCACCTCACACGAAACGTTGGAAAGGGAAAAGGTATGCGACCTACATTAATTCTGTGACCAGTCACGGGTGGGGGGTTGATCTTGAAAATCAAATTCGCGGGTATTTTCACTCTCATTTTCGTAATCAGCGAGTCAAAATACATGGGTATACGCAGTTTCAAATTAATCAGAGATAAGTACTTTTCGGAGCTTTACCCGAAAAAACGCTATTTGTCTGAATACCGGTACGTTTACCCTATAACTGCGCAATTCTTTTTCGTTTAAAAGTACATATCAAGTGAAAAAATACAAAGTTTTATTGACCTCCGTCACCGGCGTCACCCAAAGATGACGTCATCAATGTTGTAATCTAGCGCTCTGAGCACCTATAGGTTTAGGTTGTAGGTATGATGGTTTACATTTTTTTCGACTTCTAAGTTATCAGATTTTGTTGAGGATACCTAAAATATCATTTCAAACGTTTACGTATATACATACGTTCAAACTTGTGGACAAAGTATTAAAAAAAAAAAAATTTTTATCAGTTTTTTCGACCAGAAATGTTAAAAGTTAAACTTTAAGCATCAATAGCGGCTGTCTAAATCAAAAATTGCAAAAATTTGTTTCTTTACATGTTATAGAGCATTCTTTTCTGCGTAAAATGAGCCCTAACAGAAGTTGATTCGATAAGAATTACGGAATTGAGCATGCTTCATTTGAAATAGTGCAGCGATGTTGAAAATGCTCAAATTAGTCGAATACTTTGAGTTGAGGAAAAAAATTTGTGGGTTGTCGTCCGAAAGAAGTAACACAAAATTTTGGAATCGGTTAATATCTTCTGTTCGGTTTTTTGACTTGAAGATTCAAACTTTTGAAAATTAAAAAAAGGCCTTTTGGTTCGTAAATTAAGTAAGTGAACAATGATAAAAAATTTCTCAATTTCGAATTTTTTTACAATGTATAAAAAACATTTTTTGGATGGAGTTAAATGCACACACTTTGAGAAAAGTTGAACATGTCGAACCTGAAATGTCTTGAGCTACAACACAAGAAACATGTTATCGTCAAGGTTATCATTTTGCTTTTTTGGAAAAAGATTTTTTCGTCATTTAGGAAATTTGGGATATTGGGATTTTGGATTTTTGCCGCGCTTTTGAAACGTTCTAAACACCATGAAAACATTTTTTCCCATGCGAGAAAAATAATAACATGTTTTGTTTGGTTCAAGCTGAAGAAATTTCAGTTTCGACATATTTGACTTTTTCCAAAAAAGCGTTCATTTAACTGAATCCAAAAAACATGTGTTTTGCACATTTTCCAAAAATTCTAAACTAAACAAGAAATTTTTATCTTAATTTATAATTTTTTATTACTGTTTACCAGCACAAACTGTACATAAAAATTTGTCATAATTTTTTAATCAAAAAGAATTTTTTTTTAATTTTCAAATCCAAAAACCGAACAGGTATGGTAACACAAACAACAAATTTGAAAAGAAAGACACGCTCGTTACGAGGAAGTGAAAATGCTCAAATTAATCGCATCGTTTAAACTGAGGGAATAGTACATTGTGTATCAAGAGCGAAAAAAAGGCGAATGTGACGAGTGTGGAATTTCCCGCTCGCGATGTACACGATTCTCTTCGTTTTACTCTCGGTTTTACTCCCTTTTAAGTCGCGCCTTTTTAACCATTTGACGATCCGTTTTCGCGGGGGGTCGGACGAAAAAAATATTTGTGGCTTGGCGTCCAAAAAGAGTAGAATTTTTTTTAAATCGATTAATATCTTCTGTTTAGTTTTTGGATTGAAAAAATAAAAATAAAATCCTATTGGTTGAAAAATTATGATCGAAAAAGCAAAATGATAACTTTCTTCGGTTGAAGCTGAGAAAATTTCAGGTTTGACATATTCAACTTTTTCCAAAATGAGACCATTTAACACAATCCAAAACAAATCTTTTTTGCATATTTACAAAAAATTCTAAATTAAGAAACTTTTTATCATTGTTCACTAGTAAAAACTGAACATAGAAAAAATTCGCCATAACTTTTTAACAAGAAGGACATTTTTTTTAATTTTCAAAACTTTGAATCTTCAAATGCAAAAACCAAACAGAAGATATTAACCGATTTAAAAAATGTTCTTTGATTCTTTCGGGTGGCAACCCACAAAGTTTTTTCCTCAACTCAAACGAATCGACTAATTTGAGCATTTTCACTCAGCCCTAACGCTCGTCTGTGCTAATTTTACTGGTTTTCAATTACATTGAGCACTTTTTCAAATTAAGCGTGCTCAATGCCGTAATTCTTATCGAATCAACTTCTATCAGGGCTCATTTTACGAAAAAAAGAATGCTCTATAACATGTATACAAAAACATTTTTGCAATTAAAACAAAAATTTACAAAATTTACAAATTTTTTATTTTATTTCGCAGTCCAGAAGTTTGAACGTATGTATATGCATAAACGTTTAAAATGATATTTTAGGTACCCTCAATAAAATCTGATAACTTAGAAGTCGAAAGAAAAATGTAAGCCATCACAACTACAACCTAAACGTAAAGGTGCTCAGAGCCCTAAATTACAAAATTGATGACGTCATCTCGGGGTGACGCCGGTGACGGAGGTCAACAAAGCTTAGTATTTTTGCTTGACTTGACATATAGATTTAAACAAAAAAATAATTGCGCAGTTATACGCAGTTAGTCACTCAACTTCCAATTTTGGCGATCGATCACTCGCCTATCAGGGTGGCTACTTTTATCGCCGGAAAAAATTCCCGATCATTTCCCGGTTCACAAAATTTTTTCTCGGTCATTGAAATTAAAAAAATCAAACTGTTAAAGCTGAAGATTTTTTCATTTGAAGTAATCGAAACTAAACTACAAATTAGTCAAAATTGAGCTCTTCTGAATTTTCAAATTTCCAAATTAAAGCTTAAAAAAATTTGTCATTTAAAAACTTTTAATTCAATCGTTCAATAATAAGCAAGTTATAAAATGGAAACCTTCAAATTTCAAAAGGTTTGATTATAAGGGCTTCAGAATTAACATTATCTTGAAATGAAACATTCAAAATGGTAAAGTACCAATTTCACAAACTTTAATTATACAAATTAAATGGTAAAGACTGGTAAAAGCCTCCAACTTTCATTATTTGATAACCAGTGAAAATAAAATATTTTAAAATATACAAATTAAATGTCGACACTTTAATCCCTGGAAAAAATTCCCGGTTCTTAAAATTTTTTCTAGGTTACACAAATAAAAATAGTTCTTAGTAACTAAAATGTAACCTATTGGCTTTTCTTACTCGACAGATATTTGTAGAGATATTTTTTACCATTAAGAACGTTTTATAATGTGCTGTTGTTAAAATTAAAACTAACTTTTTTTCTAGTAATTTATTCAGCAACAAAAAGTGCTTCAAGCATATTTCAAGGTAGTTGTGGTGCCAAAAATCAGGTCTTTCAAAAAAAAAGTTTCTATGATTTTAAGAATTGAAATGATACTATCAGTGATGTCTTATAAAAGAAAAATAATTTTTTTTTATAAAAAATTTCAACACTTACCAAAAATAATTATTTGAAAAACACTTTTTTGTAACTGAATTTATTCTTACTGTCGCTTCTTACCATTTTTTAAAAAATAGTTGAATTTTAATAAAACATGGATTATTTTTTCAAGGAAAACGTTCCCTACAACTTTACTGTATTCAATTTCAAAAATAAGTAAATAATCTTCAACCACAGTTAATTGTTTAAAAAATGTCTTCTTAAAAAAAATGTTTTAACGATGTCAGCCATAGAAAAATTTACTTTCAAAATTGGAAACAGTCAAGTTGTAGATGTTTTTCCCATAAAAAATAAGCAGTCATTTATTAAAATTCAACCGTTTTCCAAAAATTAGTCAAAAGCAATCATAAGAAACAATCAAATTAAAAAATCATTGTTAAAATAAATGTTTTTTGTAAGTTTTCAAATTTATTCATTAAAAAAAAATATTTTTCATTTAAAACGACATCATCAGTAATATTTTTTCAATTCTTAATATCAAAGAAAAACTGTTTTTTTCAGAGATCTGATTTTTGGGACAACTACCTTAATAGTGGAATAGAATAACTTTTTCAAGAGTATGAAAACCATATTTTAGAATTCGTAAACATATCTCTTTATTTGATATTCTGCACATCAAATTAAAAACATTTTATAATATCATCACGAAAATTTTTTCCTCGTAATAATACGAAAGGTAATAAAATTCTTCGTTTAATAGGCCTAAGTTGAATTCACAATGGTAATTTTATAAAAAGATATTGCAAAAAATTTCAAATTTCGATGTTTTCGAACAATTGAAATAACTATAGAAATAATTAAATTTTTTAAGTTCTTTGACTCATTTTAAAGGTAAGTCTCCATAGTATTTTTCTTATTTGTTAAGATATTTTTAGAATTTTGTCCCTAGATTCTGCCCTAGAGTCAAACATGGTGCAAAAAAGTCGCAAAATTAAAAAAACGTGTGAATTCTTACAAAAATTTAAAAAAAATACTTATTATATTTCAATAAATTTTGGTAATATTTATAAAAATACTATTGTTTTGAATCTTTTTTTTAATCATGTGCTGAGTACAAACATTATTTGAAATTTTGCGACTTTTTGCACCAAGTTTAACCCAGGGTAGAATCTAGGAAAAAAATCGAACAATATCGTAATAATTTAGAAAACAATATGGAGACTTACCTTCGTAATGAGCCTAAGAACTTTGAAAAGTGTTAATTACATATTTACAAAGTTATTCCAGCTATTTGAAATCATCGAAATTTGAAGTTTTTCTTTGTAATATCTTTTTATTAAATTGACATTTTGCCTTCAACTTGGGCTTATTAGACGTAGAATTTTATGACCTTTCGTGTTATTATGAGGAAAAAAATTTAATGTTAATATTATAAAAATTAAGGTACTTTAGCAACAGCTCAAAAAATGTACGTGTAAGATCTCTAGAGATTTTTGCACATTTTACAGTAAAAGTTTAACGTTTTTTATTGAAAATTAAACAAAATTCCCGGCCCACATAAAATATCCCGGTTATTTCCCGGTTTTTTTTCGGATTTACAAAATTCCCGATCATTTTCCGGGTTTCTCGGCCCAGTAGCCACCCTGTACAAAATCTCAATTACAAAATCCTTCCACAATTCCAACTCTTCCAGTTTATCAGAAAAATTTTCTTAAATTGAATAAATAATTGATTTTCAAACATTTAACAAAAATAATATACATAATCCAATTTTAAGTACATCATTTTGATAAATTTTTGCACTTTTTCAAATATACTGCAACAGGAGCAACCCTTTTTTTATTCCATCCATCTATTAAATATAGTTACCTAGAGTTTATCTAAATTTCCGACTAGTAGTTCTTTCTCAAATCGAATCCTACTTGAATTTCATGACTTTGTTATACCTAAAAAACATTCAATTCCCTTAATTGTCCACTTCGGGACATCTAATATTTTATAGAAAAAAGATAAGATAAATTGTCTGTTAAAAATATTAAAAAGTACTTAAAATGAAAACGTAGAAACGAAAATTATAGTGGCCACGAAATTAGCAAACAAGGAATGGAACATCTATTAATTACGTAAGAATGATTTTTGAAATTTTAGACCCCCTCCCACCCTATTACAAGGATTCGTAAGATTTTTATGACCCCCCCCCCCCCCCATTATTACGTAAGAATATATATTTTTCCTTAATATATCAAACATTTTGACTCTCAATGAGATTAAAAGAGATTTAAAGAATATGAAGAAATTACCTACTACAATGTCAGAGAGAATCTCGATTTTTTCAAAGAATTTTACAAGATTTTGAGGAACTTCAAGGAGTTTAATCAGAATTCAAGAGATTTTACGGTATTTTTAAGAGATACCAGAGAATTTCGACGGATTTCAAGGGATTTTGAGGAATAAAGAATGATTTTCGTGGATTCAAAATGATTTTAAGGGATTTTAAGAGATCTCGAAATATTTCAAAATAAATGACGGGATTTCAAAGGATTTGAAAATATGTATTATAAAGGTTTTTAAGAGATATTGAAGAAATTTAATGGCTTTTGAAAGTTTTCAACGGATTTCAAAGGATTTTAATTGGATCACAAGGATTTTCAGAAATCATGGGATTTCGAAGGATTTCAAGAGATACCTAAGTATTTTCACGAATTTTGAAGGATGTCAGGGGATTTTAATTGAATTAAAAAAATTTGAAGAAATTTCATAATATTTCAAAGGATTTGATAAAATTTGCAAAAATTTCAAAGGATTTTGAGGGATTTTAAAGAATTTTAAGCGATTAAAAACGGTGTCGATGAATTTCAAAGAATTCACGAATATTATAAAGGATTTTAAGAGATTGCGAGGAATTTTAATGGCTTTTAAAAGACTTTAATGGATTTAAGAATATTTTTGGGCATTTTCAGAGATTTTAAAGAATCAAGAAGGATTTCCGCGGATTAAAAAGGATTTTTAGGGATTTCAAGGGATTTGAAGAGATTTGCACAAATTTCAACAAATTTTAAGGGATTTCAAGGGATTTTGAGAGATTTCAAAAGAAATCA
>JAUMHM010000088.1:18160836-18173874 GCA_032362435.1 Melikaiella ostensackeni | reverse complement strand
ATTTCCCCCCAAGTAAGGATTGGTAAGATTTCCGGACCCCCCCCCCCCCCAAGCCTTACGTAATCAATGGAAGTTTCCTAAATACTTTACTGTAATACATGTTAAAAGCATGTTCACAATATAAACAAATTTAATTATAGATAAAAAAATTTCCGAGATTCGTGACCACTTTTTCTATCGAAAATATTTCAAAGCAACAACAATGCAAGTACAATATTCTTTACTGCGTAGGTAGCTTTTTAAATTAACGTCAGTACATGAGATGTAAATTTGCGTTATTACTCCCTTGTTATTGAAAGAAATTGCAAGTACAATGCGAAACATGAACAAAACATAGCATAAGCCAGAGCACATGATATCAAATATGTATTTACTTCAAAAAGAAAATACAAAAGTAAATAATTAAAAATAAACATCACTAAACGATAATTCCAAGCTTGAAAAAAGAATTGTATACTCATTTTCTTGAACAAGTACTAAAATACTTTAATGAATCATATCATGCTCTTGTTCAAATACACGAGCGGATCACCCCTGATTTCGTTCACGAAGTGATCAATCGCTTTCTAGTCGCTCTTTTTGGTTTTAATCGAAAGTTTTCGAAGTCCTGAAAAAGAAAATGACAATTTTTTGGATTTTAAGTTTGCGGAACCCTAAGAAAAATGGGGTCAAAGATCACAGTCACGAGGTACCGACTTAGCGTTAATAAAACGTAAATAAACTATCTAAAATCCATTAAATGTTTCAAAATCTTGTGGAAATACATTCAAAGGACACGCGGACACTATATTTAGTTTAATAAAGTCATAAAAAATAAACCTTTTTCTAAATAAACAACTTTAATTGACTTTTTTTTCAGTTAAAAAAATTTTAACTTTGTAATGTTTGCATTCACAGCTTCTAAACTATAAACTTTATCAAAAAAACCCTCAAAGTAATTGTTGCAGAAAATATTTTTTTGAAAAATGACCTATATTAAAGTGTTCTATGGTTAAAATTAAACCGCCTAGCACGACTTGAAGCACAGGCTGCGTTGTACATTAGATTTTCCTCCTTCTGCAATTCGAACTGCTCACGCCTTTTATTAACTTAAAAAATTATCTTAAATGATAGATATACGCATTAATAATTTTTATTAAACTATTTCAGTAAATTTTCCTTATTTGACTTTCTTCGACCTAATTCGAAAAGTATAATTTTTATGGAATAATTCAAATAACTCAAAAATATTATACTTTTCCTTTAAGAAATAATTCTTTTTTCAATTTAAATTTAATTAATTCTTTACTTAATTAAATGGTCTTCAAATACAATAAGGGGCCATTTATATTTAATTTAAATAAGCGGAAGAGACAATCGAATGTCAATTACTATCAAATTCAATTTGGAATGTAAAAATGAAATCCACTGCTAACTTTAAATTTCATTACAAACTGTTAATTTAATTTCTGATCATTATGGTAACGAAATGTTTCATTCTTCTTGTTAATATAGGTCCTAAATTATCTACTTTGATAAGAGATTAAAACTTAATTTCATTGCATAAAAAAAAATATTCATTGCCTTTAATTTTATAGTACCGAGGGATTCATAATACGAATTTTGAGTGTACACAAGATATTAAGTTTTCAAATATTCCACAAGATTTCAAAAGATTGCAGAAGATATCTTTGTATTTTGAAAATTTAAAAAAGATTTAACGTTTCCGAATTACTTCAAAATATTGTAAAACATTTCAAAGATTTCCATATATATCTATGAATTTTAATCGATTTAAGAAGATTTAATTGATTTTGAGAGATTTTAAATTTTTTTTAACGTTTTCAATGGGTTTCAAAATATTTCAGGACATATAACTAAACTTTTAAAGGATTCAATGGATTTCAGGGAACTTTTAGGAATAGCAAAGTATTTTAAAAGATTTTAGAATTTGCCAAGTATTTCAAAATATTTCAAGAGATTTCACAGCACTTCCAAATGGATTGCAAGTAATTTTAAAACATTTCTACGGATTTCACGGATTTTCTAAGGATTTTAGGTGATTCAAAAATATTTCAAGGGATTTCTAAGAATCTTTTGATATTTCATGGCCTATGAAAAGATTTCAAGGGATTTCACAGGATTTTTATGGATTTAAACTAATTTTAGAACATTTCAAGGGATTTAGAGAGATTTGATCAATTTCGTAAAAGATTTCAATGGATTTCGAAATTTTTAACGGGATATTACAAAACTTGCAAAGGTTTCAAGTGGTGTCAAAAGATTTCAGAAGATTTCTAGAGACCCCAAAGTATTTTAAAAGATTAAAAAATTTGTCGAAGTATTCCAAAATATTTCAAGGGATTTCACCAGATTTCAAGTTATTTCTGATGATTTCAAGGGGTTTTGTAGGATTTCACATTATTTCTAAACATTTTCAGAAATTTCACAGGATTCCTGGGTATTGCAAAATATTTCAAAACCTTCAAAACGGCACTCTAAGGATTTCAAGTAACTTCAACAGATTAAAAAATTATGAGGCATTTCAAATGATTTCAACAAAATTTATGGGATTTCATGGGCGTTTAAAATTTTTCAATTCATTATGACGAATTCAAACAAATTTTAAAGCTTTTCAAAGTATTCAAATTATTTCAATGGATTTTATGGGGTTTCAGAGATATTTATAGGATTTCATGAGCTTTCAGAAGATTTTAAGGAATTTCAAGAAATTTTGAATTATTTTTAAAGTTTCAAAAGATTTCAAGAGTGGTCAAACCAATACTAAGGCATTAAAGTATTTCAAGGTAAACAAATATTTATTTGTATCGTTTTTATAGCGTTTGTGGCCAGTGAACCGTTAGTATAGCCATTTTCTGATATATGGACATATTGTCAATCTCAAAACTTAGAAGCAAAGTGACTTATTTATTGAAAATACGTTTTTACAAAATAATTTAGCCCTATTCAGTGCAATACAACTATATAATGGGTAAGAAATACAAGTAAATAATCTGGTATGCCTTTGCCTCAAATTAAACTTGGAATGCTGTGATATTTGCCTGTGTAACGAAAATTGTTATTTTCGAATATATTTTCTAAATAATTCGATTTAAACAGTTTAAATATAGTTCGAAATGCAGAAGGAGGGGAATGTAATGTACAACGCAGCCTGTGCTTCAAGTCGTTCTAGTTGTTTGAAGTTTGATCATAGGACATTCTAATATAGGTCATTTTCTTTAGAAAAATATGCTCTACAACATTTAATTGAAGCATTTTTCATAAAATTTATGGTTTAAAAGCTACAAATGAAAATATTACAAAGTTAGAATTCTTTAAATTGACAAAACGTCATTTAAAGTTGTTTTTCTAGGAAAATGATTGTTTCTCATGACTTTATTTAACTAAATATAGAGTAAGCGTGACTTTTGAAAGCATTTATACAGGGTAAGTCTACTAACCTTCGACTAAAACGTGTTGCGGGCATATTTTTTTAAAAATCTGAGATTTTGGAATAAGTAATTTTGATCTATTTAGAGTTGATTTACCTTCTAAGTACTTCATAAATTATTTATATGTTAGTTTTAAACTGTATTTAATGGTGCAAGAGTGTAGTAAAAATGGCGTTTTTCACGTATGCATTTGAAAGTCTTTAAACTAGCAAAACATATATTTTACCTGAACCTAGAGACGATATATTGATTGAGTGACCTTTAAATTTGGTAGTTTATCACTTTACAGTCGACTTTGGGAGGTAATGTTTGTAATACTTTTCATCTGAATCCGTGAGAAAGTTATAGGTTCTCGAGAGAATGCACTTTTTAGAGGGTCGTAACTTTTTCCTGGGACTACCAAAAAATCTCAGATCTCAGGCTGTGTACATAACAAAGTTCCACTATGATTTACATTGTGTTAAAATTTTACAAAAGAGTTTTGATTAGTTTTAAGAATAATCAACTTTAAAATTTAGACTCTAGAGGGCTATTTTACATGAGTTTAAGATATTAACTGAAATTCACTGAAGTTAGCCGACCAATTATTTTAAAATCATTTTCGAATTAAAGCATGTGCAAATCATTCGCAATAATTATTCTGCTAACTTCAGTTAATAACTTAACCTAGTGCAAAATAACCCTCATGAGTCAAAATTTTAAACGTGATTATTTTTAAAACTAAGCAAAACTCTTTTGTAAAATTTGACCACGGCGTAAATTATAGTGGAACTTAATTACATGCAGAGCCTCAGGTTTTTTGGAGGTCCCAGGAAAAAGTTAAGAGCCTCTAAAAAGTGCATTTTCTCGAGAATCTGTTACTTTCCCACGGATACGAATGAGAAATGGTATCAACGTTACTCATGGTAAGTTTTGACATTTTATGTTAAGTAGTTCTTTTACAGGAAAGTTTTTAAAATGTGTAAAATGTCAGATTTTTTTCCTTCACTTCAAAAACAGCTTTTGCCTGTTATTTCCTTTAATCATTATATCGTCTCTAGGTTCAATTTAAATATATATTTTGCTAGTTTAAAGACTTCCAAATGTACGTGAAAAATGTCATTTTTACTACACTCTTCCACCTTTTAATACAGTTTAAAGCTAAAATATACATCATTTCTGAAGTACTTAGAGGCTAAATCAACTCTAAATAGATCAAAATTACTTATTCAAAAATTTCAGATTTTTTTAAAATATGCCCGCAACACGTTTCAGACGAAAATCAGTGGACTTACCCTACTAGATTTCGAAACATTTAATGGACTTTAGACAGTTTATTCGCGTATTATTAACGTTAAGTCTGTATATCGCGACCGCCGTCCTTGACGCAATATTTCTAAGGATTCCGCAAATATTGAAAACTTTCAATTAAAACAAAAAATAGCGACTAGAAAGCAAAGCGATTGATCATAATTTCGAAGCGACTTTTCGGGGGTAAATCGCTCGCCTAAAAAGTGGACTATGCTTGTGAGACTGTTAATAGATTATGATTTATGAAAAGAAGGACAAAAAGCTCGACTCGTAAAATATGAGTTTTGAATCTGATGACTAGTAATATACCGTTCACGTTTTCTAAGCACGATAAATACTTTTCGATATCAGCAATTTTACATACAACTGCATCCACTGGGATGCATTTAAAGATACTAAAAAATGAAGGTCACACAAATGTAATCATGATTCGAATAGAAACAAATTATTGCTTGGCTTCCAACGTGCCACAACTTCTACGAAACGAAGAAAGCTATTTATTTTGGATCAGTTACCGGCATTTGGAGGTGCCAAGAGGGAACGACTCGAGCTGAAAAACGGACGAAGAGATGGTTTTGGTGTACTGCTAATCGACATTGTATCCAACTCTGGACCGCTGTCTGATAAATCTTCCAGTTCGTCGAAGAGTTCATCAATCTCCATTCCGCCTCCTAAAAATCATTAAAAATTTTGAACTCAGATGCTGGAAACTCAATTATAATCTAGAGAGAAGAGAAAAAACTAGGATTGAAAAATTAAAAATTAGGGTGTCTACTCAAATCCAGAAAAAAAATTCCCTGACAATTCCAGGTTTTTTTCTAGGTATTTTTAGATTTTCCAGGTCTAATTATTCTTAATAATGGAGCCACTCAAGTATTGAGTACTGCATTCTTTAAAGCAATCAACCCTACACCCTTTCAAAATCAAAGCATTACATAACACATGAATAACCCTAATAGTATCCACTTGTGAATGGTTAAACTTTAAGAAATTAACATAACAAAATCGGAATATGTATACAATTTCCCGAGTTTATCATAAGTAATGTTTTTTCAATCCTTGGTAATATCTAAATGGGTAAAAAATTAACTTTTTTGTTGAAAATTCATATTTGCGACTTACAAATTCCACTGTTTTATACAAAACTCGTCTTTTTGGATTAAAAATTCATCTCTTTTGGTATAAATTTGAACTTTTTTAGTTAAAAATGCAACTTTTTGGTATAAAATTAACTTGTTTCTGTTGACGATTCAACTATTTTGATAAAAATTCATCTATTTAGTTGAAAATTTCAGTGCTTGGTTGAAAATGAACTTTTTTGATGAAAATTCATCTATTCTACAATTTGGTTGAATTTTTTTTTCTTTCTTGATCGAAAAATCTCTCTTGGTTGAAAATTCAACTCTTGTTGAAAATTCATCTTTTTGGATTAAAAATTCATCTCTTTTAGTAGAAATTTCATATTTTTTGGCCAAAAATGCAACTTTTTGGTAAAAAATTAATTTGTTTTGGTTAAGGATTCAACTATTTTTGGTAGAAAATTTGACTATTTGTTTGAAAATTAACTTTTTTGTAAAAATTCAAATTTTCGGGTTCAAAATTCAACTATTTTTGAGAAAAGTCATCTTTATAGCTTGAAAATTCAACAATTTGGTTGATTTTTTGTTCTATCTTGACCGAAAAATCTTTTTTGGTTGAAAATTCAACTACTGTGTTAAAAATTCGTTATTTTTGTTCCAAAATTCATCCCTTTTTGTACAAATTTAATCTTTTTTAGTTAAAAATTAAACTTTTTGGTAGATAATTAACCTGCTTTGGTTGAGGATTCAACTATTTTAATAAAAATTCATCTATTTAGTTGAAAATTTGAGTGTTTGGTTAAAAATTAACTTTTTTATTAAAAATTCATATTTTTGAGTTGAAAATTGATCTTTTTTGTTGAAAATTTGTCTTTTTGATTTAAAAATTTATCTCTTTTGGTAGAAATTTCGTCTTTTTGCCTTGAAAATTCAACAATTTGGTTGAATTTTTTTCTTTTTTGACCGAAAAATCTCTCTCGGTTGAAAATTCAACTCTTGTTGAAAAGTCGCCTTTTTGGTTTAAAAATTCATCTTTTTTAATAGAAATTTCATCTTTTTTGGTAAAAAATGCAACTTTTTGGTACACAATTAACTTGTTTTGGTTAAGAATTTAGCGAGTTTGGTAGAAAATTCACCAATACGGTTGAAAATTAACTTTTTTGTGGAACATTCAAATTTTCGGTTTCAAAATTTAATTGTTTTGAAGCAAATTCGTATTACTGGCTTGAAAACCCAACAACTTGATTAAACTTTTTTCTTTCTTAACCGAAAGTTCGTCTTTTTGGTTTCGAAATTCATCTCTTTCGGTAGAAATTTCATCTTTTTTAGTTAAAAACGCAACTTTTTTGTAAAAAAGTAATCTGCTTTGGTTGAGGATTAAACTATTTTGTTGAAAATTAACTTTCTTGTTGAAAATTCATATTTTCGGGTTAAAAATTCAACAGTTTGGTAGAAAATTCAAGTACTTGCTTGAAAATTCAACTGTTTGGCTGAAAATGGAATATTTTGTTGAAAATTCGTCTTCTTGGTCGAATTCAACTGTTTTTGATTTAAAAATTAAATCTATTTTGGTTAAAATATCAACCATTACATTTTCCATTTAGAATTCATCTCTTTTGGATGAAAATTCAAGTATTTGGTTGAAAGTACGACTACTTTTATAAAATTCATTTTTTTGGTTGAAAATTCATCGTTTAAGTCGATTATTCATCTTTTTGGTGAAAAATTCAACTATTTTGTAGGAAATTCGTTTTTTTTTTGGTTGAAAATTAATTTTTTCAACTGAAAATTTAACTATTCCATTTTTCTTCGAAATTTTTTGGAAATTTTGAAAATTTTTGAAAATTCAAATATTTGGTTGAGCAAATTTATGTACTTTGTTGAAAATTCGTCTTTTTTGGTATAAAATTAATCTTTTTCGTTAAAAAGGTAACTATATATGGTTCAAAATCCCACTGTTTGGCTGAAAATTAACTATCTTGTTGAAAATTCGTATCTTTTCGTTCAATTCAACAGTTTTTGATTTAAAATTGAAATATTTTTTTGGTTGAAATATCAACTATTACATTTTTTGTTGAGAACCCCTTTTGTTTTGGTTTTATTCTTGAGACTAATTTAATTAATTAATATGTTAAATTTAGGAGGTTTTGACAAATGATAAAGAAATGATAAAAAAGGTTTGATTTAAATCAGTATAAATCCAGTATTATAAAAGTTACTTTCACCAATAAAAAAGCCTTGTTATTTCCCTGACATTTCCAAGTTTTTCCAGCTATATAAAAATTCCCAGACAATTCCAGGTTTTACAGGTTTTTCAGGTGAGTAGACATCCTGAATCTTAAGAATAAAACTTGTCTTTGAACGAACTTATCTTACCAGATAATTTCTGGTCGATTTCTTCCTGGTCATGTTCCAGTTCCTCGGAAACCCGGAATCGTTTCAGGAGTGAGATGAATTTTTGTTTCAAGTTCCTTTGCTGAAAGATGTAGTAAACAATTAGCTCGCAATTTCATATTTTAATGAAATAATAGATTATCAGAATGTCGATTTCGCAGGACGAATTTCAAGCATCAGTTTTTCCCAGGTTTCTCCTTTTTTCTCATCGACACCCTGATTATAAAAGCGATAATATCAAATAAAATCAGAATTAAGAATCGAGGAAATTTACCCTCGCATTGGCAGGAATTTTCCCTCGACTTTTTCGCCTGTGAACTTCTAACGTCGGTTCACTGTCGCTACCTTCAGCTTCACCTTCTGAACTGAACTCCTCTTCCTCGTCGCTAAATTCTTGGCATAGCCGTTCGTTGGGATCGTTCATCAGTCGCTTGTCGTGATCCACTGGCTGCGAACTCAAAGCGACGACACTGACTCGAGCTAAAACTACTGAATGACCGCCGTATTTCTCCGCTTTATCGGATACTAAGTCTAACTCTAGGTCCATTTGCTTCTGTAAAACCTGAAAAAAAATGTAAGCATTAAAATAACTCTAGAACAAAAAAGAGAATTTAATTTTCTTTTGAATTTACAAACAATAAAGTTTTATAATTTATGATTCCGCAAAAAAATCTACAAAGTGTAGAAGTTTCACATTTGAAAGCCTCTCAATTTCGACGCATCCAAAGTTGATAGCTTTCGAATTTAAAAGCGATTTAATACTAAAATATCTGATTTCGAAATGGTTTTAGTCTAAATTTAAATTGAAAAAAACTTTATATTTTAAAAGAGCAGTTAAATTTTACTTCAACATAATGTAAACGAAATTTATTGTCAGACAATGATGTTAAATGATGTAAAATTGGTAGCATACGAATACGAAATTTTCAAAGCTGTAAATTTTAAAACTTTAAAGTTTATAAAGTTCCAAACGTAATCTAATTTATCATTTTTTAAAATTGCTATCATATAATTTAATTGTGTAAACTCTGAGTAATGGATACTTCCAATTCTTAATGAATTCCACGAAAAAGTGATTAAAACTCTAGAATTTACGAACAGCAAGAATGTTTAAAACTGAAACCTTATCAACTCTACTGCTAATTTTAGAATTTTTACTGAACATTTAGAATGCTTCTAACCGTTAAAGTCGACTGAAAAAGTTCTCAACATCCTGAAAATTTATCTGCGACAGGAATTTTATTTGAAATATTTTTATCATATATTTGAAATTAGAGGTATTAAAAATTTGCAAAAGGTTCTTTACCCTAATTGTAACAAATCAAAATCTTGAAAATAGTGAGAAATTACAAAGTAGTGCACGGTGAGCCTTAACCGATTTCAACCTTAAAGTCTTTGCACTCGTAGTTTTTCTGGAAAATGTATTTACATGATGATGCGGAAGTTTTTCAAGTTCAAAATGAAAATCATTTGTGGGGTCCCTTTTTCAAAATCATCTTTTTGGAATTTTTAAAATAATTTAAGTTTTTGTTACAGGGCCTCATTGACCGTTAAAAATTGAGTAAAAAGTCTTACGGAATAATTTTGTAAGACGAACACCTGTCGTTTTGTGGAGGTGTAAATATCGTCCATAAGGTAATTAACGCCTTCATAGAACTCCAGGTGTTCATTATACAAAATTCTTTCGTAAGACTTTTTTTTACTCATTTTCTAACAACTAATGACACCCGGAATCCAAAATTTGAAAATTCTAAAAAAAACTTCGAAAAATATGATTTTTGAAAAAAAGAACCCTACACCACATCATCCTGTAGTTACATTCTTAGGGATCACAGCGATTCAGCAGTTCAATTGTAGGGAAAATAGGGAAATTTTTCTTTGAAAAAAGGGGATTTCTTTTCTTTTCATTTTTATATTTTTTTGATTGGAAGAACAAATATATCGCTAGATTCTTTACATCAAATATTTTTCGAAAATTTAAAATGTATTGAAGAAGAGTTAAAGAAAATAAAAACATGTTCCCGAGGTATTAAGTTTCTGAATATGGGTTAACCAAGTTTTATGTAAAAAAGTTAGCCAATTCCGAGAAAATCGACCAAGAATTTTGAGATTAAAATTTCATGAGTTTTCAAAATCGGCTTTGGATAGCGATTAAAAATACAATTTTTAATTTTATGGCAAAAAAAACATGCTCCCGAGATATAGGGATGCTGAGCGAGAATAAAAAAATGTTTGAATCAAAAAATTATTCTGTACCGAGATAATCAAAATTGAAGATCGCAATATCACAGAATGAGAGGAATTTTTTGCCAAAAAATCCCCCCAAAAATATGAAAAAATAGATTTTTTTCAAAAAATGATAAAATCAAGAAATATGAATACTAAAAGGTTGAAAAATTAATACTACGTAAGAACATTAATTGAAATTTTATTAAATTTTTGTTTAATTATTATATAAAGAAATGGTACTTCAAAGAAATCCTTTTGCCACAATGTGTGTTTGATTTTTTAAGAATTTTTTATGCAATAAACCCTTTTTCGATAAAAATGTTGGTTATCTAATTCTGTAGTGCGAACCATCATTTGTAATTTTGTGCTTTAAAATGTTTTTATTAAAAATCATACGTGCTTATTTCGAATACTTTCAAATTCAGAATTTTTAATTTAAGAGTTTCTACATTTTTTTTTATTAATTAAAGAGCTTAAAATTGTAAAGTATTTTTCTTTATCTGAAGCCTTTGAGATCTGAAAGATTTTGAATTATTTGATGGATTCTAAATTTTGTTTTTCAATTTTTAAACTTTTTACTTAAAAATCTTTCAAGTTTGAAGGTACATAGTTGAATCGCAAAGACTTTCAAATTTGATAGCTTTTTAACATGCAAATTTTGTAATTTCAAGAAAATTCATTAAAATTTAGAAACTTTAATAATCTTTCTCAAATTGGGAGTTCAAAGAATTATTTGGTGAGGGTCTTTAAACTTGAGTAGTTTCAAATAGGATTTCCTTTAAATTTTCTATTTTTTCAAAGATGCGGATCCATTCAAATTCCAAATTTTTAAATTAGGAATTTCTGCATTTTATTTATTAAATAAGGAGCTTCAAAACTGTGAGCTTTTTTCAAACTGGAACTTTTGAAATCGGAAAGGTTTTAAATTATTTGATGAATTCTATTTTGTTTTTCAATTTTTAAACTTTTTAATCAGAAATTTTTCAAATTTTAAGGTAGTTGAATTAAAGGCTTTCAAATTTGGTAGTTTGTCAACCTTTAGATACTCGAAAAATTTACCATTAAAAAAATTAAGAACATTATTATTATGTGGATATTATACTTTTATATCAATTGCAAAAAATGAATTTAAAAGTTTCGAAATTGAGATATTTAGAGCTAACTCAGACAAAAAAAATATTATTTAATGTATCCTTAAATACTGTTGAAATTCGTTAAAATTACAAGTTTGTAAATTGAAAGGCCTCTACATTTAGAAGCTTTTAAATCTTTCTCAAATAGATGCGGATTGCTCAAATAGCTGCGCACGTATAGATTGTGGCGCGCATTTTTGAATATTATAGGTTTCTCTTCAAAAAATTAATCGCAGCTTCAAAAACAAAGGGAAAAAATGGCCAAAATTCTCTAATATAGGGATTATAGGGGATTTTGAAAATAATAGGGGAAAAAGGGGTGAAATAGTGGAAAAGGGGGTATGTATGGGTTCTCTGACATTGAAAAATTAAGTGAAGAACTAAATAATTTGAATATCGCAGGACGTTAATTTTAATTAAGATTAGAAAAGATTTCGACTCCACATAAAAATCTAAATTCGATTTCTTTTAAATAGAAAAGAACTTAAACTTTTAAGCCTTCTAAGTAGAAGTTTTTCATTCTAATACAAAATCTCCTAACTTCAGAAATCTCGGATTGAAAAGAACTAGAGTGGAAACAATTAAAATTGGAACGCTCGTTAAAAAATCCTTTAATATCCTTAAAATATATAATTAAAAAAAACTTACTTGTGCCATATTAATGACACCTTCTGCAAGTGTTTTGTACCCAAGCATTGTCCTGTTTTTATATCTTTTTCGCCTCTGGAGGAGGATCAACAATTTATTGCCATCCCTCTTCAGAAAATGTGGATACTGAAGAGCAAATTGAAGTTCCAATTCGGTATCTAACATTCCTCCGGAGGGTATAGCCATTTCGTTGGAGCGTAACGTCCTTTTTGAGCTCTGCATTTTGACGGCGATGCTAATGGAAGCTAATTCAGAACCCAGGGGTCGAAGAATTACCAGTCGTGTGAGCGTCAAGGAGCAAAGTCTGTAAGAAAAAAAAAACATCTTAGAATTTTAAAGATCGAAAGGAAATCTACTTTCTTGAGCAAATTTTTTGTGTACTGAAAAAGAAACACCCAAAAAGTTCACAAATCAAAAATAGACTTCGAAACTGCCAGCTTTTACGGCTCCTTAGAGACAAATGTACAATAAATGTGCAACAGAAAAGAAAAAAGAGGGAGGAAAAGAAAGAGTCAACTATATCAAGCTCTCAATCTTTTTTTTTCTTAAAGATCGAAATGAAAACTACTTTCTTATGAAAATTTTTGGTGTACTGAAAAAGAAATACCCAAAACGTTCACAAATCAAAAATAGACATCT
This sequence comes from Melikaiella ostensackeni, assembly GCA_032362435.1. NCBI lineage: Eukaryota > Metazoa > Arthropoda > Insecta > Hymenoptera > Cynipidae > Melikaiella > Melikaiella ostensackeni. Next base: position 18,161,031 of record JAUMHM010000088.1, on the reverse strand, counting down.
AGACTATCCACTTTTCCGGCTCACAAGAGACGAATGTACAATGAATGTACAAACAAAAAAGAAAAAGAGGGAGAAAAAGGAAAAGGACAACCAAAATCAACCTCACACTCTGTCTTTTTTCCGTCTTTTTTATACTACTGGAGACCAACATGTTTCGAAGCCAATTTAGACTTCCTCATCAGGGGTAATTTATAG
>JAUMHM010000088.1:18133371-18149739 GCA_032362435.1 Melikaiella ostensackeni | reverse complement strand
CTGCATTTTTTAAAAAAAATGTATGGTACTGCCAGCTTTACGTAAAGCTAGCAGTACCATGGTAGAAATATTTGTTGAATCAAATTTTTTCTTCCACAGGAATTGAGGGTTCATTAAGGGCTCTTGCATGATCCCAGGCGCAATTTGTCAAAAACAACCCCTAGCACTGATAAACTACCCCAAAGAATAAATATTCTCTAAACACAAAAGTGAGTACAACAGAATAAAGGGCTCTTTTTTGGCTCTCCAACACCCCCAAAATCAATTTTCAAAAACCATCCCTTCACATAGGAAAACTACCCCGAAACCAAAAGTACTGATAAGGCGTAAGGAAATGTATCGCATCAGTTTGGAGTATTCCCTAGTTGTCCGAAAACATCAAACACTTTTCCAAAAACCACCTCTAACACTCGAAAACCACCCCGTAGAAAAATATGACATCAAACATATAATAAAGTGTATCAGCAGTTCTTACTTTTCTCGGACCATGCCCAAACAATATATGCCCTAGGCTAAAATTAAGAGCTCATTTAGGGCTCTCACATGGGCCCAGGCGCAATTTGTGAAAAAATTTGATGCTAAAAAGTTATTTTATGTTATAAGAAAAAGTCCAATTTTACCAACAACATCTACGACTCATATACTCGACACTAATGGTGCTAAAGACTTTTAGGTATTTAATTATCCAGATAAATTAAAGAAGAGGATATCTCATGAACCTTAGTTATTTTGTTTGGAGTGAAAATATACATTAAATCCTGCCATGCTTTAGGATTAAAAATTCAAGAAATTGCTTTTTTTCTTAGAAATTTTTTTTTTATTTTTCAAGTATTTACTATCAGAACTCAAGGTTTCATAACCATTTCTCAAATTCTTTGTAAGCGTCTCTGCATCGTAAGTATTTTGGTGAGCCTACATTTTAATTTCATAAATTAAATGTTTATTGTTTGAATGCATGAGATTAGCTTGACTAAAGGGTTGGACTCAATAAAGGTTAATACATAATTCTAATTTACGAAACAAAGGTTTTCTTCATATTCACTATAGAGTCAGATGAACAACCGAAAAACTACGTAGGAAACGACGTCGAAAATCAATAGTTACGCCAATATTTTAGATCTCGGGTAGCATATTAGTACAAGTTAAGAAACGCATTACAAAAGTCTTAAATTAAAAGGATAAGATTTATATGACACATTTTTGGTACAAAGTTTCTTAGATCGAAATATTTTTAAATATTTTATATATTATAGAAGTTTTAAATTACAAGAACAAGATCTATATAACATATTTTTGGTATAAAGTATCTAAGATCGCAACATTTAAAATATCAGGTAGCACATAATGCAACTAAGGAAACGCTTATATAACACTTCATATAACACTTTTTTGTATAAGGTTCCTTAGATTAAAATATTTTAAACATGAGGTAGCATATAATACAACTTAATTTTTGGTATAATAAGTATCTTAGATTCCAAAAACTCTAAGCTACAAGCTTAAAAACAGGCGTTTTCTCTATCTCTTCAAATTACCAATATTTCCGAAATTATTCAACATTTTTTGAGTTTTTAGGTCTCATTTTGAAGGATACATCCTGCAATTTTTACTTAATATCAATTCTATCCAAACTTCTAGTCGGGATTGTACTTTTAATAAGTTTCTTTATCCAAGAAGATTAAACTGATGCAATACTTCTCCTTGTTCTTTCTCAGTACTTTTGGTTTCGGGGTAGTTTTCCTATGTTAAGGGATGGTTTTGGTAAATTGATTTTGGGGGTTTTGGAGAGCCTTGAAAGAGCCCTAAATTCTGATGTACTCACTTTTATGCTTAGAGTATGTTCATTCTTCTGGGTAGTTTTTCAGTGATAGGGGTTGTTTTTGACAAATTGCGCCTGGGACCATGCAAGAGCCCTAAAGGAGCCCTCAATTCATGTGAAAGAAAAAAGTTAATGCAACAAATATTTCTACCATGGTACTGCTAGCTTTACGTATAGCTGGCAGTACCATACATTTTTTTAAAAAAATGCAGAGCTCAAAATTTGGCTTTTGGATACTAAATGAGCCCTTATTTTTAACATAGTGCATATATTGTTTGGGCATGGTGGTACTTCCAGGTTTACCCGCCTAGTAGAAGGAGGTATTCACAAAAATACAGGAAAGGATTATACATTCATATATATATATATATATATATAATTTGATATATATGTATGATATAGTGAGCTAACCTTGCCCCTCTGGCTGAACTTGGAAGCAGCTGTGGCCAGTGTCGATGAGACTGATCTCGACATAGAGAACTTGGTGGAAGGCCAAAAAATCGAGGGCCAAGGACGAGGTTCTATCATCTATTGTGTATTTTACGAAAAATAAGTTATTTCTCGAAAAGCGCACTTTTCTCTGGTGCCTTACTTAGAGTGTGGCTTCCGATAGTCAAGTACGAGAGGCGAGGTCGTGCATGTTGATAAACGGTATCGGAGGTTCTGATGACGTAACAAGAATAGAAGAAATCAGTGGTTCTAGTATATAGGTAGCTCGAAGCTTGGCTGGAATTACTTTCCGTAGAAGACGATTCTTGGGCACGAGCTTATAAAACTGCAGATTGGCACGTGATTGCCAAATTTAGATATCCTTCATCTCTCTAATCTACCCTTGTTGAATCTAATCATTTTTCGAGCCGACTATTCAGGTTAAAAAAAAATCAAAATTAAAAAAGAGGAAAGAAAAAGAAGGGAACCTCTAAATAAGGGTGTTGTCACGCATTTGGTTTCAGTCTTCAGTCAGATCTCATGGGGAGAACATCCTGGTTTCCTCATGGGTTATAATTTGTTGAACAAATTATTTTTATTACCTTGACAAGTGTTTTCGAAACAATCGTCTTGTAAATATGTATAACATTTTTCTAACAGAAAATACGAATTTTCAAGAAATACATATGAATTTTCCACCAAATGGTTGAATTTTCAACTCAAAAAGAAAATTTTTCAACCAAATAGATGAATTTTCAACTAAAATGACGAATCTTCAAACTAAAAAAATGAATTTTTAACGAAGGAGTTCGACTATCAACCAAGTAGTTGAATTTTCAACCAAGTAGTTGAATTTTCAACCAAAAAGACAAATTTTCAACCAATAAGATTGATTTTCAACCAAGAAGATTGACTTTGTATCAGAAAAGATGAATTTTCAAAAAATAACATGGATTTGCAACCAAATAGTTCAATTTTCAACAAAAAATATAAATTTTTAATGAAAAAAATGAATTTTTAATGAAAAAAATGAATTTTTAACAAAGTATTTCAACTTTCAACCAATTGGCTGAATTTTCGAACCACAAAGATTTTTTGAAGATCAAAATGAAATTCACTTTTTTATTAATTCTTTTATGTACTAAAACAGAGCACAAAAAATCAAAAATCAAAAATACACTTCTCTAAATTAACTTACAACAAAGATTCTAATTTTAAATCAAGATAGTTGAATTCAAACAAAAATACGAATTTTCAACAAAATAGTTGAATCATCAACCAAAACATATTAATTTTCAACCGAACAGTTGAATTGTCAACTAAAAAAGGTAATTAGAAGAAATTTCTACCAAAAGAGATGAACTTTCAACCTAAAAGACGAAATTTAACAAAAGAGTTGAATTTTGAATTCAAAAATATGAATTTTCCACAAAAAGTTAATTTCCAACCAAACAGATCAATTTTCTAACAAAGTAAGTGAATTTTCAACTCAAAAAGACGAAACTTTACAAAAAAGTTGAATTTTCAATCAAGAAAGATTTTTCAGTCAAGAAAAACAAATTCAATCAACTTGTTGAAGTTTCAAGCCAAAAGACGAATTTTCTACAAAGCAGATGAATTTTCAATTAAAAAGGATGACTTTTTAACAAAATTGTCAAATTTTCAACAGCATAATTAAACTCTTAACCAAAAAATAAGATTTTCAACCAAAAGAGAAGAATTTTCAAACCAAATAGTTGAAATTTCAACTGAAAAAGATACATTTTCAACCAAAGAGATGAATTCTCAACTAAAATGATGAATATTAAAAAAAAAATGAATGTTCAACCAAAAAGATTAATTTTCTACTGGAAAAGATGAATTTTCAACAAATATGATTTTGCAAAAAATATAAATGTGCAAAATAATACAATTTCCAAGTAAAGAAGATAAATTTTCAGCAACGAAAAATGAATTTTTTACAAAGTAGTTCAACTTTCAACCAAGTAGTTGAATTTTCGACCAAGAAAAAAAACAATTTCATTTCATTTTTCATTTTTTTTTTTTAATTGAAATTTGTTAGTTCGATCAACTTTTCACAACACTTTACTGAAAAAATAGCAAAAAAGTAGCTTTCCATTGAAAAAAGTAGCAAAAAAGTAACCTTGCCTAAAAAAGTGTGGAACTTCGAAGCCTCATGTTTGTTTCCTTCTTTTTCTTTCCTCCTTTTTATTTTGCTTTTTTCGAATCGAATAGAGGCATTTAAAAGTGTTTTGTTCAAACTTGATCGTTGGATTCTTTTTTCTTCAATTTCCAAGGAGTCTTTGTTCGATTTAAAAAAATAAGCAGTTAGGTATACTGAAACAAATTCCCAACTGTTTCTCGTTTTGTTTGACCGATAGAATTAGAATCTTTTCCATTAGATAGAGAATTCTCGAGGGCTTCCAGTAATAATTTCCAAAAGCGAAATTAATAAAAAGGTATAAAAAATTAAAAATTAATAAACTGCCTTGAATATGAAATCGATTGACCTTAAGTCGCATGTTGGAGTTGCGTTAATTAAAGCGCCCGCTCAGGTGTTACATGTTACAATATGACGTTCAAGATAAACTGAGCCCACGATAATCTTCCTATCATAAAGTTATAAACTTGACGTTACGATCTTATCTTTCGAGATTAAAAAAAAATTAGGTCTCTTACCTAAAAAATCGAAGCAAAAGTTGGTACCATTAAAACTCAGGAGCCAGAAATATTTGAAGTACATTTTTGAAAATCCAGATAAAAATCTGAAAATTCTCTATGAGAAAAGTTGGAAGATGAATAGTTATTTTCTATAATTTCTGTGGGTGTAAATAATTTTGAAAAGTACGTTACCGACGTGATACGTAATGAAAATGAATCTTATGAATGGAGACAACCAGAAATATATATTGCGACTGCAGAGCAATAAATCGATGACATTTGTGGATTGTAGGTGATTTTGCAAAATGTTGGAAATCAGAGAGTGGAAGGAAAATGCTATTACAATGAATGGAGTAGTAACTACGAAGACAATCGATTACCCAGTTCTTTTTTTTTTTTTTTTGATTTTTCTACTTCTGACCTATAAACTTGCTTGTAAGACTCTCCTCTCTAACAATTAAGTTCTACTTGTCCCAATTTTTGCTTTGCTAACTAAACACTTGTTTTGAAATTACGTGACTAGCACCTCTGGTGTTGACATTAATGCCTCGTTATTTCGAATATTTTTCATTCCTTGAGGTCCAGAAAAAAAAATCTTTGCTAAATAAACTTCCTATAGGATTAAATAAAAACTTGCGGAAACTAGTTTTCAGATGGGATCTCAATCTGAATTTTCCGAGAAGATTGGATCTTAAATTAATTACTCGGTCTTATAAAAAAAATTGATGAAGTTGTAATAAAATTCTTTTTATTTAGGAATGAGAAGAGCCTTTAAACTGGCTTTTAACGAGGCTTTAATTAATGAGGATTTTCTTAAATAAAGACGATTTAAGTATCCTTCTAAGCTTAAAATATCCGATTCGAATAATCTTTGTAAATGCACAATAAACATGTTTTGTATCAGTGCACCTATACGCATTTTTTATAACGTGATAGCCGGTTGATCCACCTTTGCAGGATTTTATTTAATACTCTTTAAAGTCAGGAGTCTTATTTTCGAATCGAGTGTAAAAAGAAAACTCCTATATTCGAAATTTATAAATTTCACAGGATTATAATTCGTTTAGAAAATTAATAATTTTTCAAAATATTAAAGTCAAATTATTATAAAGTTTTAACCTTTGAAATTTTTAGTTTTTGAAATTCTTAATTTAACTCTAAAGTTTGACTATTTTATTTAAATAACATTATTGTGTAATTACGCCTTGTGTGTCGAAATATCGGCTTTGTCATAGCGTGACAGTGAATTAATGTACTTAAGTTTGGGTTACGACAGTTACGGTCACCGCAAAATGGCAAAATTTAGTACACACATTAAATTTAGTGCCAAATGAAGCGGACCACTTGCCCATAATTGCTATAAATTACACAGATAAAATGAAGCAAAGAAACAAATAAAAAATACTTCTCTTAAATTTAGATAATTTTTTCAGGTCATTAATTATCTTTTACTAAAAAATTCTCATAATATCCTAAGTTAATTCACATTCAGAATTAATAACACAATATCTATTAATTTTGTACACAAATAAATTCGCTAAGAGTGAAAAATGATGTATTTTTTAGAACTCTGGATTCTAAAAGAATTAATAAAAGAAGAGTGAACTGTAATTTAATTTCGGTTGAAAATATTAAGCACATATCATAACACTCTTGGCTAATTTCCAAACTTCGGGAACAACCATGAAATATATTAGAAAATGACTGTAATTGGAAATGACAAAGAGTGAAACGCAATGCGCAAAAATGTGAACTGAGAAATAAATCAAATGCAAGTCGACAGGAAACAATAAGCTTGGCAGGATACTAAAGATCCTCTAGTTGCAGGCGTGTAAAATTGTTGTATTATTTTTTGAAACGACTTTTTCAGATTGGTTTCCTATAAGATAGAAAAGGCCATACTTCAATACAAGGATAAATAGCATCTTGGGATTTGCTTTTTAGTTTACAAGCGACGTATTTTACGTCCAGTGGATATTATGGATCGTCTCGATTCCTGCGTAATACACCTGGAATTCATGTCTCTTCCTTTGTGAATATTTCTATCGCTTTTCTTCACTCTCTAAAACCCGAAGAGATCGAAAAGTTTGATTTCAAAATGAGAGAAAAATAGCAACATTTTTTCAGGCTTCGAAGTGCTCTATGGAACTAAAAAAAGTTTCAAAATGTATCTTTCTGAAAAAAATATCCTCAAAAATAAAAAAATATTAAAAAAGTAGCCTTTTTAAATCAGTCAAAAATGAGGTTTTCAAATAAAAAAGTAGCGTAAAAATACTTTAAACTAAAAAAAAAGAATGTATTTAAAAGGAATTTCTTTCATGTATTTCTGTATGTAAACAACTGCACCAAAGACTGACTTTTTCTTAAATCTCATTTTCAAAATTTTTTTCTTATGGATTGAAATGTTTATTTATTAGAATCTTATGTAAAATTATATAAATATAACATTTTTCTATCAGGAAAGACGAATTTTCAACTAAATAGTTGAATCCTCAACCAAAACAAATAATTTTTAGTCAAACAGTTGAATTTTTAAACAAAAAAGATGATTAGAAGAAATTTCTACCAAAAGAGTTGAAGTTTCAATCCAAAAAGACGAAATTTAACAATAGGTTTGAATTTTCAATCTGAAAATATGAATTTTCAACAAAATGTCAACTTCTAACCAAATAGTTCAATTTTCTAACAAAATAATTGAATTTTCAACTCAAAAAGGCTAATTTTCAAAAAAACAGTTGAATCCTCAACCAAAAAAGATAGATTTTCAAACAGTTGAATTTTCAACCAAAACAGATGATTAGAAGAAATTTCTATCAAAAGAGATGAAATTTCAAACGAAATTTAACAAGAGCTTCGAAGCCTGTTTTTCGGAAATCAAATCTTAGTTTTTATTTAACTTTTTCGTTAATTATTTTTTTGCATTTTATTTAACTGAAATTTAATAAAAATAATCCCCGTTAGCCTTTAATAATACAATCCTTTTAATACAAATATTTGAAGAAAAAAATTTTGATTGGAAATTTTGTTTTAATGAGAATTCAATGTAATTAACAAACTAAGATAGTGAACCCATTGACAAGAGGCTAAAATTTGATATCTTGAACACTAGATTATTCTATTGTTACAAGTGGATATTATGTAATGAAAACAAATCTACGTATTCGCAGAATTATTGAGGAAAACATGTTATCTTTCGTGAAGACTCTTTCCTTCTAATGTTTTAAGTTTTAATCGTTTGTGTACCTTTGTTTCAACACCTTCGTTATCTACATTCTGCAAAACAACAATTACAAATCATAACAGTTGAAGCTAGAAGAAAGTATTTTTTATTGTAAGCTTCACCAAGTTTGCGACTATTAAAGCTTCGAATTTTAAATGAAATTTTAACTAGAATCTTCACAAATTAATTTTCAAACCAGAGAGAAACTTTCAAACAGTGAAATATTACACACTAACTTCAGGTGATTTTTCAGTGTGAAATTATTCAATTTTGAGGATTTTCAACTAAAAAAATGATTAACCTATAAGCCTTTCACTTGAAGTCATCCACAAATTCCTGAGAAGAAGATCGTGAAAAAAGCAAAAAAATTTGAAGGAAACGTCAAAAATATGTACTGTGTGTCAAGTGACAATAGTAAAAAATTCCTGAAGTTCAAAAAAATAAAAATAAAAATCACAACTAGAATGATAATCAGAACAAAACGAACACATATTGGAAACCGACCAAAATTTGAAGAAGATTTACAAGAATTTGAAGTTTCTACAGCGATTAAAGATACTTTTTTTCCAAAAATAAATTTTATCAATCCACGTTTGAAATGGCCTGACTTTAAAAATTCATTTCATCAGAATATTCATTCATGAAAGTCAGCAAGAAAATCCTGAGAAAAAGATCGTGAAAAAGCAAAAAAAAAAGTTATAAGTTTATTGTTAAAAACCACAAATAAGATGAAAATTGAAACAAAAAGAAGCTTTAAATTCGATCCAAAATTCGTGACAAACAACAGTAGTACAAAATTCATAAATTTCTACGAAGATTAAAGATACTTAAAAAAAAATTTTTAATCCAAGTTTGAAATGGCCTGACTTTAAAAATTCATTCATAAATGCCTCACCAAGTCAATGAAAGTAAATGTTTATTACAAACCAAAATTCAGATACACCCACTCTTTAAAAATCTAAAAACTCTCGAAAAATCGTGACAACAATAAGAAATTGTTGAACGACATCATGCACTGTTAGGCAATAAAACTAGATCAGAATCAAATTAAACCTAATTAAAATTCGAAGACGGTTTCACAACGAGGGAGAACTGTCACGTCCCGTTGACAGCTAACATCCGTGTCGCTTTCGAACGTGTGGGAACGGGCATCCCAAAAACGTAACACACTTCGGCAGATCAATCTAAATGCGTGGGCAATCAATGAAAACATCAACAATAAACACTCAGCTCATGACACTGCTTGTGGACACACAAAATGCTATAGTTTTTTTGTTGTGGCCGGAGACAAAAGGCGAAAAGTTGGTAAGCTGAAAGGGGCGTGTAAATACCCGCCAAAGCCGTGGCGTCCACAACAAGCGGTTAATTTCGAAGCGTTTTGAGAGACGATAGAGGATTCGGTAATAATAGAGGAGATTACTACCTGGGTATGCAATTGGGAGGCGTTCGATCCACTTCCCAGGTAGCAAAAAGCTTCATGGGGACGGGCCGGGTGGCCGGGGCTGCTGTCTTTGTGCGCTCCGCCATTTTTCGGCCACTCTACCCACAATATCACAACATACACCCTCGTTCCGTCGCGGCTCACGGCAAACTGGAAACTGCATAATCGGGCGAGATGTCGCGAACTGCAATTATCAATTTGGATGCCATCTTTCTTTTTATTAGATCGCCATCTTCGATCGGTAAGTGGCTGCGTTACCGTTTGTCGGTATTTCTATCTTTTGAATCATTTATTTACTAAAGCAAGCGCGCGAAATTTCTGTTATGTAACGGTTGTAAACACTAAACGGTAATACGCCAATTTCTGTTTAAATTTTATATATATAAATTAACTAAATTATTCACCAACCGAGGAACTAATCACTCTGGAACAGATAAATTTGACAAATTTGCATTATTCAAAATGTTCTGAATGAATCGAGTAATAACATCTAAAAAATCGTACTCTCAAAGCTGCAAATTTTTTTCATTTGAAGTAATCAGAACTTAACTGCAAATTAATACATATAAAATGGAAGCTTTTTAACACTTCTCAATTAAACAATTTTTGAATTAAGTTCCTTTAAACTGCAAAATTTTAAGATTTTAACTTTTATAAATTGAACAGTTCCAAGAATCCTAGTGAAAAATTATAAATCCACGCTATCATTTTCACTGATCTAAACTCTACATTAAAAAATTAATCAATCAATTTGTAAGTGTTAAAAATTATATCATTTCAAATAATTTTGAGCTAGAAACATATCATTTTAAGCGATTTTAAGTTAGAAACATTACAAATTGAACGATTAAAAAAAATTTTAACTGAACCCTTTTTAAATTAGAAGTTAAATTATTTTTCTTTCAAGTCGTTTCAAATTAATAATTGTTCAATTGTTATTTATACATCAAAATTCAACATTTTTACAAATTAAAAATTTACAAAATGGAACAATTAAAAGTGTAACGTTAAAAGTTTAAATTAAGCACCCTGAAATTTTAACAATTCGGTTCCAAATTGTTTAGTGTTTAATATTTGATTTATAATTGTTGATTTTAAATGAACAGCCACATATTTCTAAATATCAAAAAACTGTTCTTTTTTTAATTAAAAAATTACAAATTGAATGGGTTAAAATGAAATAATTTAGATTAAAAAAAATTTAAATAGGACTTAAAATTGAATAAAAGCGTTTGATTATGAATCTCTTAACTTAAAATTATTTAAAAATTGAAAATATTTTATAATTTCATTTGGACGTTTACATTAAGTGTTGAACTACACAGGTTTTCAAACTGAAACAGTTTAATTTCAGGGCGGCCGTTTTAATCGAGGAAACAAATTTCCCGTCATTATCCGGTATTTTCCCAGTTCGCAAAAGTTTTTCTGGGTCATTGAAAATAAGAAAATTCGAATATTTTTATTTGAGGTAATCAAATCGAACTGCATATCAAAGCACTTAAAGTGGAACTTTTTTGAATTTCAAAGTTTCAAAATTGAAGCTAAACAAATTTTTAATTCAAATGATCGATAATTTAGACGTATAAAATGGAAGCTTTTAACACTTTTCAATTGAACAATTTTAAATTCTAAAGATTTCGCAAATATTCCAAAAGATTTCAAAGAATTCGCAGATTTCAAAAAAATTTACAAGTATTTCAAAGATTTCAAAATATTTCAGAAGATTTCGCAAAGAATTCAAAGATTTCGGAAATTTTTCAAAGATTTCAAAATAGTTGACAAAGTTTTTTAAATATTTCACGAAGATTTACATAAAGACTTCAAAAAATTCACAAAGTTTTCAGACTTCAAAATATTTCAGAAGATTTCAAAGATTTCAAAATACTCCAAAGATTTCAATTATTTCTCAAAGATTTTAATGATAACATAAAGATTTTTAAAAATTCACGAAGATTTCAAAAGATTTCACAAAGATTAAGAAAAAATAAGATTTCAGAAATATTAACAAAGTTTTTAATAATCTGTTAATCTTAAATTATTTGAATATTGAAAATAATTTATAAATTGAAATCAAACTTATTTTGAGTTGCATTATATCATGTGATATGAAGTTTGTGGTATTTCAAGTGATTCGATAGATTTTTCTTCTGAAGATTTGTGAAATTCCCGGTCATTATTTCTCGGTCCAGCGGCCACCCTGAATTTTTAACATTAAAGTCGGTATATTGTTTAATTTTGAAAAGAATTACAATCGTCTTGTAAAATCAATTATTGTTTAATTTTCAACACTCAAACTATAGTTTGATTTTAAAAATCATTGATTAATTTATACTTAAAGTTGATCAACTTTAAATGTTTTTTATTAAAAGCTTTTCATTTTTAATTGTTTATGCCTTCAAAACTGCATTTTATGATCTTTTAAATCGACAATGTACGCTTAAAAATGAAGACCTAAATGGAAAGTTTGTAAAGTAAAAGATTTTAGAATTAAGCATTATAAACTGAATGATTTCATAATTGAAAAGGTTGAAAATTGAACCTTACATTTAAAAAAAAAGTTGAAATCGAATTTATTTTAAATTGCACTATATCATGTGATATGTAATTTGTGATAATTTAAGTATCTGAATACATTTTTCTTCTAAAAACTTGTAAAATTTCCGGTCAAAAAATAAGTTTACTGTCATTTCCCGGATTTCCTCGGTCCAGCAGCCACCCTGAAAATTAAAAAAAAAAACGGTTTTGATAACTTCTTACATTCTCATCTCAATAAGGTTTTGGTTTCATGTGAAAATTGATTTTCGCGGATTTCATCAAATCTCGACGTTTTCGGACTGTAAACACGTTAACTATAGAAGGAATTATCCGATTAGATTGCCCTTTGGTACACTGGTTTAAAGCCTGAAAAAAAAAGGATGAGTTCGTTAATCAGCCATTTTTGACCATCGGTTCTGGTCTTAACCATCGAAAATGCTTTTTGAAAAATAAAAAAATCCATTTTCCAGCAAAACTATACGAGATACGAAAAAAATATTGGGCAGCAAAATTGGTCATCTGAAAAAGGTCTACAAATTTGCTTGAAACTATTTTTTTATGAGACGCATATTTTTTATTTTAATCGTGAGAAATGTTAAAAATAAAAAATTCGACTTTCCGGCAAAACTGTGTAAACATCTTCAATAAACGTTAAATTAAACTAAAATCTTATAAGACAAAGAATAAATAAATTTTTGTACAATCTTTAAAAGATTTCAAAATATTTCACAAAGATTTCATGAAGTTTTCAAAAGATTGCAAGATATTTCAAAGATTTTAAAGGATTGCAATATCTTCTGTTCTGTGTATGGATTTGAAAATTCAAATTTTGCAAAAATGTAAAAAATTTCTTTGTGACCAAAAAATCATGTTGAATTTTTTGTAAGTACAGTTTTTGGTAGTAAATAATAGTATAACATTAGAATATAAAAAAATGCGAAATGTTTTTAACATGAAAAAAATTTTCATTCCTGATTTCGAGACTGTTAATTTGGCCTATTTTGAGCAATTTTTTTATCTTGCACACCATGAAAATTTTTGTTTGAATGATAGCAGAAGAATGGTATGTTCTTTTGATTCAAGCTGAAGAAATTTGAAGCCCACTCTAGTGTATATAGGATCCCTTCATTGAATCCATATAGGATCCTATATAGGTCCCTAAATAAGTTCTAACGTAGGAAGCACGCGATCTGGTGATTGATCGTTCGGACTCACGGCACTACAAAACGCGCGAATTATGAAATGCGGCAAATCTCCCGGTATAATATTTCAGTCCCGGCTTTCTCCCGATTCAAGTTCGTCCATGCTTTCTGCCGGTTTTCCCAGGTGGGAGGCCACCCTGGAAACTATGCAGGACAAGAAAAAAAAGAGAAAAAACCAAAATTGTTTATCTTAAAAAGATCTACAAATGTTCTTGTAACCATTTTTAAATACAACGCATAGTTTTTGTTTTAATCGTAAACAATAACATTAAAAATAGAAAATTCAAATTTATGGGAAAATGAAACAAGATGCAATAAAATGTTAAACGGTAAAATTTTCCACCTAAAACCGTAGTTCCGTTAATTAATTAGACTTTTCTTTTATCGAATTTAAAGAAATAATAATAAATTCACTAATCTAATTTGTTAAGTAATAAACATAATTTATTAAGAAAATTAAGGTACAGAAATTAATATAACATACATTTATTAATAGAGTTCAACATAATATAGAAAACTTCGCGTTTTGGACATACTTTAATCGAGTGCGAAGCGCGAGACACATGATGAGAATGTATTCATTAAAGCCAAAAGAGCTTTATCAAAAAGAATTTACAATTGCCAAATTACACTTTATCAATGGTTCAACTTTCAATTTAAAAATGTCTCTGCACAAATACGGGAGAAATACACAGACCGAACGCGTAGAGCGAGGTAAATACATTATCGAGCGCGAAGCACAAGAGCCGACAGACGCGCGCCTAGCGCGCGATGAGAATGTGCCCGCATGGCGCGCAACTTTTTCCTTTATTTTTCCCCCTTTTTTTTTTTTGCATTTTTGAATTCAAATTTTAGGCTGAGAAATAATAATTTGACTGTTTTGGATTAGAAAGATCGAGATTGTATAATTTTAATTTTGAACCGATTAAAATTGCATAAATGGCATTTTTGAGCGTTTATTTACAAAGTTCACATGAGAACCTTTACAATTGTACCATTTTAAATTAAAAACGAGCACAAAAAGAGAAAATTTATATTGAAACTATACAAGCGTACATAACTGAGATTTAGTTATTCAAAAATAAACAATTTTATTTTTAAAACGTTTATAATTAAATTATTTGCATTTTTAAGCGTTTGAACACAATTCGAACGATCAAAATTGCAATTCAAAATTAAGCAATTCATAATTTAAGACTTCTGAAATAAATTAGACAATAAAAAAATTTATTATATATTTTAAATCATACAATTGTAGAATGGAAGCCTCAACAAATTTCTATTCCAAGGTATATATATACATGATTATACTTTCAAGATAAAAGACTGTCCATTAATATGAACATAATGAAAAAGATTTAAAACCCAAGAATTATTTATCTACAGTTTTTCCGAATTTTTTTATATGTTGCTTCTATGTTGCTTTTATGTGTTACTTCTTACCAAAATTAAAAAAAAAATTTACTGATGAAAATACTTCATATTAAATAATTATATTTAATTTCTTTAACTACTGTTATAATGGCTAAAATCATTAATATGTAATTTATCATTAATTATAATTTATTTATTTAATGTTTAATATAGCTGTAACTGTACAAATTCTGAAGGCCTTCCAAAAGTGTTTAAATTCACAACTTCCTCAAAAAAGGATTGCAAAATTTGTATCTTCAAATAAATATCAAATTAACATTCCGAATAGTAATTAAACACAACCAAATCCTAGAAACCGCTCTTTTATTTTTCTCTCGTTTTTCTGTGAAACTTACACAAAATCGGTTAGTAAAACTGAAAATTTTGATTAGACAGCGATTTCATTTCAAATACGATTCACTTTCGTCATACGAAATTCGTGAATGCTAAATAGAAAATAAAATAGAAACCAGAACGATAAAGAAACAAGACTTGCTCTCCGCTTCATTCATTATTCGATCAGCGCGTCGTCGATCTTTTACATCACTTTTATAAAAGAACCAACTATATCTCCAAAAATATACGTAGCATAACTACACAACAAAGCGATTCGTCAGTTGCCTTTGTTAAAAGGGAGTATACTCGTAGTCCTTACAATGATATTTATTACAAAAATTCACAAGAGGTCGACCTCTTCATAAATACGCGCGTTCAGCTTCACTTTTTAGAGAATGAGTTTTGTTTTTGAAAATAAAGAAAGATCACTGAGGATTAAATAAGATGGTATGAGAGCCACCACATTAAGAAAGGTTGAACACCAGCCAAACACAAAATGAAATACAGTCTCCTTTTGTTGCCACTGGCTGTGTACGAAGTGTGTCCCTCCGGAATCACTCGTAGTTTTAAAGATCGTACTAGGAAAAATGCTAAAGAAATACCGAAGTATATGAGGACGACGTAGAATCCGAGACTCCGAAACACCAACGACGCCGCGACGGCTGCGTTTATGCCCACGTATTTGTAGCCACAATAAGATAGCAAGTCCATGGTCTTCAGACTCGTGTCCAAATTCATTACGTAGAGGGTTATAGTGTGAATTAACAACTCTATCACACCCCAAGCCAAGGCCGTGCTCGATAAAATGCCCAACTGTTCAGGAGTGAATTTTTCCTGGGTTCCCAAAGCAAGTCCAGCTACCACGACGTAGGTCAGGAACGCCATTGTCGGAATGTACAAGTCTGGCGCGTTTCTCTCGTAGCGTGGCTGGAGTGGACCATCTTGTTCGTATTTTACAGACCAGTCCTAAAATAATTTTAATTACCTTCGTGTGAGGATGACTACACGACTTTTGAGTGTACACCAGATTTCAAGATTTCAAAGATTTCAAAATATTTTAAAGATTTCTAAATGTTTCAGAAGATTCCACAAAGATTTTACAAAAATTTCAAAAGATTTCAAATAGATTACAAATATTTCACAAGAGTTCACAAAGATTTCAAAGATTTCGAAAACTTTAATGATTGAAAATATTTCAGAAGATTTCAAAAGGAATTTAAGGGGCCCTTCAAAAACTACATCACACTGCCAGGGGGAGAGGGGGAAGACTAACGGGTTTTGTGATGATTTAAGATGGGGGGGGGGGGGCAGA
>JAUMHM010000088.1:18085751-18109728 GCA_032362435.1 Melikaiella ostensackeni | reverse complement strand
TGTAGAGGGTGCACGGATAATACTACGGGATAGCATCTTCAAGAGTGCATCTGAAGTGTGCGGTACTGCGGCTGTAGGAAGGAGGACCGAGATGCTTGGTGAAATAATAAAATCCGCGTAGCTGTTAACGAGAAAAAACAAGCGTACTAGAGAAAGCTGAATATTAGAGGTCTTAGCAATAAAAGAGGATTAGACTAGAAAATGGTTATAGGGATAGAAACAGAAATGCAAAGATACTAGTCAAAGCAAGCAAGGATAAAATCAGAGCGGAAG
The DNA here is from genome assembly GCA_032362435.1 of Melikaiella ostensackeni. Taxonomy (NCBI): domain Eukaryota; kingdom Metazoa; phylum Arthropoda; class Insecta; order Hymenoptera; family Cynipidae; genus Melikaiella; species Melikaiella ostensackeni. The sequence continues at coordinate 18,109,455 of JAUMHM010000088.1, read as the reverse complement.
AAGATACAAAAATGCAAAATGATTTTGAAGGAAACTATCAATTATTTTTTAAATGAGTTGAGAAGATTAGGGAAGGAAGCACTAGCACTGAGTTAGTCCAGATTAAGAATGCTGATGGTGAAATCGTATGGGACAAAGACAAAGTGAAAGACTGTATAAGTGATTTTTTCAAGGAATTGTATGGAGGTCAATCTATGGAGCATAATAACTGTGATACAGAAGAGAATAGGCTAGACAATTCCGTTGTAGGTGGCGGAAGAAGAATCGATCGCCGCGATATTATATCCGCAATCAGGAAACTAAGGAGTGGTTAGGATGCTGGTGTGGATGGCATCGCAGCTAAAATGCTTAAGAGCGGCGGCGGATATTTGTTTGCCTAGTTGAGCAAATTTAGAATTATGTGTGCTGAGACCGTTGATGTTCCAAATGATTGGCGAAAAGCGATTATCGTTCCACTCCACAAGGCAAATGGTGTTGAAGGTGACCGTACTAATTATAGAGCAATTAGCCTACTAAGTACCACAGGAAAAATATTTACCAAAATATTTATTGGTAAGGTTATGCGAACAACAAAAGAAAGAGATTGGGAAGCGCGACGAGTGAAAGTGCGTGGACAGGCTTTTACTAAATATAAGATTGTAACGGCAGAATCAGTCCACGATTTGCAGAGAATGATGTGCAGAGTTGATACCAGCAGGAAGAGCATGGGTCTTAAGATTAACGTGAATTAAAAAAAATATTGTGTGTGGGAGAATGAGTGAGAAAATGAAGGTAAACGACGAACTTCCAACCACATCGTACACCTAATTTTTCGTCTACTACAACATCGTCACAAGAAATTTCAAACATCGTATTGAGATTATTATGTCTTTAACTCATCAGGCAATTTACTTAGTCCGTGATATCACACATTCCGCATTTTTCAAATATTATTTATTATTATTATTTATTATTTATTATGTTGGCGAAGAAAAGTCACATTCTTACACAGTCCTTCCAAGATTGACGAAAGCTGGTTCAATTTGTTCATAATATATATTTAAAAATGTATGACTATTTGAATACACTAATACCAATTTTGAAAAAATCTGAATCGTTTTGGGAAAAGGCGTTAAAATTTTACCAAAGGGCTTTAAATTGACTTCCTTTTTTGAAAGATTCGTGCCTACAGTCCGTTGTCCCGGCTTTGTGAACTCACCCGGAATCCGTGGCACTTGGGTCGGAAAATGGGTAAGTTAAAAAAAAGTGGCGCAGCATTCCGGAATCTTTTTTCACGGTTGTTTAAGCAGTTTTCCAGTTGGTATTCTCGCGTGCGACGAGCGCGAAATAAAAAGCTCATTATGTGCGGAAGCCGTCGAAATAAGCCGTCCTCGTATATTACACCATTCTAAGGGTCTTACATAAAAATCATAAAGTACCAATAACTAAGTACATAAATAATATAACAAGACTTTCAAAATCTATCAATTTCAATTAATAAAAAATAAAATATTGTTATGATTAATTATCCTAGAAAGAATTGTGGAAATGAAATAACATTCAAAGACTGCAAATTCAAGATCCTGAATAATTATTATATTCTTTTCATTGCAGAGATATCTTTTATGTATATGGAAATATGCAATTAACATATTAAATTTTTAAAAAGTGCATAAATTATTTCAGTCTCCCGGAAGTTTATCTGTAATCTTGCGATTCGCACGACAAAGGGTGATAAAATAATACGGTCTGAGGTAGCTCGATTGGCAGAAGCATCGATGTGAATCGCTCACGTGGCATATTGAGGCGTGGCCTTGGGAAAATGTGAATTATCCAACGAAATGACTGTATATTCTCTCTATTCGCTTATCCTACGACGATTACCGTGTGATGCAAAATGCTTATGATGATGCGATTACATAAACGACAAAAAATTACGGCAATGTTTCCGTATTGAAAGCGATATCAAATATATGTTGAAAAGATAATATTAAACGCAATATCATCTGTAATAAACAGAGAGAAAATAACCCGTACTGAATCATATAAATAAACAGTTTTTGTATACGCAAATTACATTTCCTTTAATAATATATAATTCTTCCCATCATTACTTTCCAGATTTATTAAACTTTTAGTCAGTTATAATTATTTTCAATCGCATGGAGAGTGCTTTTAGAATATAAAGTTGAAGTTTGTTTTATATTTAAAATAATGTATACTTCAGAAGCTAGAATGATTGGGATTAAATTAACTTTGGTAAACTATAATGATATTCGAAATTTCAAAAGCGAAGAATTTAATTTCCGGTTTTCAATAATTTGGTCTCAAATTATTTATATACGATTTTAAACATTTTTCAATTTGAAATGACTGCAATTCAATAAATTTGTTATGGGTTAATGTTTCTAATTGTATACTCATTTCGATTAAAAATATTAAAGTGAAATTGTGCAACTTAGACTCTGAGAATTCTCAGTTTTGCATTTTTACATTTTAATTCAAAGTCATTAAATTTGAAAGCAATAATAAAAATGCTTGTATTTCGATTTGTTTTTTAAATGCTTCAAATATTACAGTTTTTTGACAAATTATAAAAAATTACAAAACAATGTAATAAACTCCAACCTATTTGCAGTTATAAGTTTGAATGATCTAAATTTAACTAACACTTGAACGAACTCATGGCTAACTTCTTGCTTGTTCAATTGTAAAAAATTAGCTAATTTTTAGTTTGAAGCTACTGAAAATTCGGTCAGCTTGAATTCTTCTGAAATATGTTTTATGTAATTTTAGTATTATTAGTATTGGTTTGGAAGTCAGGTCAGCTTAAAAGATGATAAATATATACCACATCTGTACGACGGCCCCCACCTGAGTACAACCGAGCCAGGCGCTGCTTAACTTCGGTGATCGAATAAGAAACCTTGAACAATTCCATGTATCCAGGCGAATACATGTAATGATGAGCCACAAAGTTAGTTCCGAATATTTGAAAAATTATATCAAATTTTTAAAGATTTTCTAATGTTTTCAAAAATTTTAGCAGATTTCGAGAGATCTTACAAAATCTTCATACAATCTGACAGGTTCCAAATGCTTCTGTATAAGATTTGAATAATTTCTCACGTTGTGAAAGATTTCACCATTCCATGAAATAATTATTAAATAGTTTCAAGCTGAAAAAGAAAATTTTGTTTTTTAAGATGACAGAAATTCAAAATATTATTTGCACTGAAAGAGTGTGAATTGAATGAAATAATAATATAATATTGTAATCCAAGATTGAGAAATTTTATTGTTTTTCTTCCTTATTTCTATAGATAATTAGTGCAAACAATATATGGGCGTCCGCATGAAAAGGGCCTTCTTTGGTCGATATGTAGTTACGTATAGCAGGGGTGTCCGAAAAAACACTTTTTTCGAAATTCACAGCAGCCGAAGCCAAAACAAATGAGTATTTTTTCGTTTTTGAGAAAAATGTATATTTGGAGGTGAAAAAGACGTTTTAGTAAATTTTTTACATTATCGTCAATCTTGTGGGTTGATTTAAAACTAATCTATTCAAATCATTCCATTTTTCAAAAATGAAAAAAGGCAATAATCCAAAACAATAACACATTTCCAAAAATTGCTAAATTACTCAAATTGGTATAAGGTAAAGGCCCCTGTTCGTAACCTACTAAGAAGCTGGAAATAATAAACTTCTATTCGAATGCCTCGAGCAATATTTTAATGCAATAAACTTTCTTCTTACGTGAAGAATAATCCATTTTCAATCTAAATTGTCATTGGAAGCAAGTTTAAGGACGCATTTATCAAATAATTAAAAATTTAAACGAACATACCCGATGTGCTCGTTCGTAACCCCCAAAAGTCCTCTTTGAGCCAGTTCGTAACCCAATGATGAGCCGGTTCGTAACCGGCTTATCAATGCAAGTGAATTCAGGATTATAGGCTATATTCAATTAATTTAACAATTTTTAAGCTTTTGTTTGAAGGAGTTGATTTTTTAAGACTCGTCAAAGTTGACACAAACTGGCGTCCATAGCAAATAACGCCAAGTGCATCAATTCGTATACTAACCTCACAATCTATTTGAGGTCTGTCAATTTCTGAAAGACGCATTCATTCTTTGTTTTTGATCAAAGGTAAAAGTTAATAAACATATTTGAAGAATATAAATTGAAGTACAGATCTACCTCAGCGTTTCAACGATATGTGTAATATTTTTATTTTGATAAGAGTTTTTGCCAGAGGGGTTACAGATGCGTCACTGCTGATATTTCGGTGCCCGTTCGTAACCGACTCAGAAATTATTGTATTTCGACCACGGTGGAGGGCAGAGCGCGACGTTTTCATTTTTTTCGAATTGATAAACGCGAAATAATGCCTATCATCTCATATCAGTTTTGTACATTTTCATTTTTACTTCGAAAAGAAATTCACATCAGCCAACAGTTTCTATTGTATTATATAAAGAATCATTTTATGCGCTTGCTGGGTTACGAACGGGTCGGGGGTTACGAACCGGGGCCTTTACCTTACTTATGTATTTTAATGCGCTGATTGCGAACATGTTAGCAAAAATTGGCGCAAATTCAATCCTCATGGTTTTTCGTATTTATCTCAGTAAATACAAGAAATTTCGTAATATGTTTCATACAAAAGTTGTAAATCTCGTTTGAAAACCACACATTTTCGGTTGTATCCATTTTTGGCCTACGAGTGAAGTTTTCGAGATATTCAAAGCTAAAGATGGAAAATCACAAAGATTTAATATTTCTTGAAGTATTTCTGTGACCTATCAGAGTGCCTTCTAGCTCCCCGCAAAAGACTGGAAAGGATTAGGGGTGTGACTTAAATTATTTCTATGACCAGTCACAGGGGTGCCTTTCCGCCCCCCACGAGACATTGAAAAGGGGTAAGGGTGTGACCTAACTATTTATGTGACCAATCACAGATTCGCCTTCCTTCCCTTTCGAGAATAATGAAGACGCACCCGAAAGCGCGAACCCTGAAGAAAGACCCAACCTCTATCCGCTATCGTACCCAACCTTGTTACAACTCTTAAACTTTGTCTACCTTTTTCTGAAAAACTATCATATTGACAGTAAAAATTAATGCAACATAAAATGTGCATTTTGATGAGATCTACAATTTCTGGCTGAAGTACTTGTCGAAATTCCCATTATTTATGGAAATAAATGGATGAATTAGCGCGTCAAAAAATGTAAGTATACATAGTTTCAAAATAGGTCGGAGATCCAACGTTTTCGGAACTACCCCCAAGATTTTCTTCTACACAAAAAAGTCGTATTTCATTATAAATTCAAAAATTCTAACACTTAAGTAAAATTTTCATTTAGCTGAACAATATAACTTTTTTGGTTTTGTGAGTTCTTTCAAGTTTAATATTCTCTGATTGAAAGCAACTAATAAAAATTGTCCACAGAAAGGCGATTTAAGCAATAAAATATCCGGAGTTGGACTGACTCTCGGACAAATAAATACAGAGACAGTAAGCAGCGATAAATAAGAAAAATTGTGGAACCCTTCTGGACAGGTTAGTGCGAGAAGAAAAGAAAAGGAAGAGGCTCCCATTGGCCGTCGTCAGGTCTGGAATCAAGATCCCCGTAAAAAGTCGTCAAGTGCGCCTTAACGGCAGTCTATTCATTTAATCTGAAAATTATTCCGTGACATTAATGGCGGTAGATAATCGTATATAGGCTTCTACTGCTGAGGGTATCCTCGGGTATCCGTTGGTCCAAACGGTATGCTCACATATTAGAGAGGAGAGATGCCTAAGACGGGGCCCTCTTTCATATTTTCCAAATATTTTCGATCTTAAATAACTTCATAAATAAAAGCGACTGTTTAAAAGGTAATAAATTTTGATGTTCAAAAAAATATGTCAAATTGCCCGTCTTAAGAACCTGGTTTCCTAAGACGGGCTCCTTTTAAAAACCATAAATATAATTTTAGTTAGTACGTGATATTGATAAACTGTATTCGCTGTACATTGTCTAAACAATTATGTACCTCTATGACGCATTATACATTAAAAATACATTATAAGTCGTAAAATAATCGTTACATAAGGCCAAGTATAAAAATAGTATTGAAAAACGTAAAAAAACTAAATATTTATAAAAAGTTGTAAAATTACAGGTATTATTTTCCTTGGAACCAGAATTTATTGGTGGAAAATTTGAATTTCTGCTTTTGCCGGCTGAATCAGCTGCTACTCTAAAGGTAAATCAGGTTACGCTCTTATCTATAGTTTCTAACCAGCAGGGGGCCCGTCTTAGGAATTACGCATCTTCTATGTTTTTTAAATTATTTTTTTAAACAACACAAAAATTAATGAAAATCACGTAAAAAATTTAAAGCTTAGAAAATTATCTACATGAAATAACAACTTATTACAGTTTTAAATCGCCACAAACTATTGAATTAGGACTTCTAATGTAGGTAAGAATTTGGAATCTAAAGTGTTAAAATGATTTTTAATTTTTATAGTTTACTTGCACCCTTGAAAAAAACATTTGGTAACTAACTAAAAGGATACTGAGTACGAATACACGTACTTGTTTGATGAATATAATATATTCATACAAAAATCTGCGGGGTGTAGGCGTCATAAGAGGGGGACCCTTCTTAGGCATCTCACCCATATTTTAATTTTAAGTCATTTCAAATTAGTCATTGTTTATTTGTTATTTATACATCAAAATTCAACACTTTCACTTACAAATTAAACATTTAAAAAATGGAACAATTAAAATTGAAATGTTTAAAGTTTGAATTTAGCACTCTGAAACTTTAACGATTCAAGGCTTTCTATTTCCGACAATTCAGTTTTTAATAGTTGATTTATAATTGCTCATTTTAAATAAACAGTCAAATACTGGTAAATATTAAAAAACTGTTCTTTTTTCATTTAAAAAAATTTAACGGGTTAAAAATGGAATATTTTTGATTGAAACAATATTTAAATAGGATTTAAAATTGGATAAAAGCGCTTAATTATGAATATATTTTTTGAAATTATTGAAAAATTGATAACGTTCACATTTGTTAAACTATTAAGACTTTCGAATTGAAACAGTTCAATTTTCAGCGTTAAAATTGGTAAATTGTTTAAATTTGAACAGATTCAGAATCTTCTTGTAAAATCAATTATTGTTCAATTTTTAATACTCGAACTGCAGTTCAGTTTTAAAAATCATTAATTGATTTGTATTTACAGTTGATCAACTTAAAACGTTTTTCATCAAAAATATAAATTTAAAAAAAAAAAATATTTTAGAATTACACACAGTAAGCGAAATGATTTTATAATTGAAAAAGTTAACAATTGAAATTAATATTTAAAAAAAATTGAAATCGAACTGATTTTAAATTGCATTACATCATGTGATATGAAATTTGTGATATTTCAAGTGATTGGATAGATTTTTCTTCCAAAAATGCGTAAAATTTCCGGTCAAAAAATATAATCACTGTCATTTCCCGGTTTCCCCGGTCTCAAAAAATTCCCGGTAATTTCCGGGTTACCCGGTCTAGCAGCCGCCCTGATATCCTATTTTCCATTTTAGAAAAGAATACTCGAGTTTCAATTTTATCAAGATTCTCTTGACGTATTGCTTCCTCACAGAGGAAGCTTTGTAACGATAAAGATTTTTTAACTTCATTTTTTGACATAATTCGACCTCAGGACCTCAGTAGAGCTAGGGTCATGAAATTTCGAGGAACTGTAGTCCTAAATAGTGCTCATTATTTATTAAGTTTAAAGCCGGATCGGATAAGACTATATTTCTTTTTGATTATATATATATATATCTCAAAAATCGTTTTAGATATGAATTTTTTGTAATTATTATTACAATAAGGAAAAAAAAAATTATACGGAGATTTTAATGAAATACATCCTTTTTAACAAAAAAGTTTGAGGTTCTTTCATTAAATATTGTGAGAATGGAAAAAAATTAATTTGAAAAGTTCGAAATTTTAAGAATTTTTATCACAGTATTGGCAGTAATACCAGGCTGGCTCCGCTACCCGAATTTTTTCAAACACGGGGTGGTGTTTAGTTGATATAATTCAGTAGAATGTTTATAGCTATCTCCATACACAATTTTCATCTTTAAGAATTTTTGAAGTTTTTAATTTTTCGTTTATAAGTATTTTTTTTAATATTAGGAATTTAGCAACATAATAAGTACCAGATTTGTTTACTTTGACAACATGAATCGATTGATGTATTTAGAAGCACTCTAGGACCAAATGAAGTTATGAAATGCACTGATTTGTAAATTTTTCTAACGTTTGTAAGAGAAAAACTTTCTTAATTTTGGGAATATACCAATATTGTAATCACCAAATTTATTCGTTATGATGAGATAAATTGAATGATGTACTTAACAGGCCTGTATGATAAAATAAAATTATGATATAGACAGATTTGTCAATTTGTTTAACGTTGAAAGGATACAAAAATCTGAATTTTTTAAGTACACCAATATTTTAAGTATAAAATTAATTCTTGCTGATGAAATGAATCTATTGAACTATATAAAAACCACCAATGACCTATGGAAAATAAACAATAAACAAGAAATAATAATAAGCAATAAGAAACAAGAAATAAATAATAAAAAACGCAGGCGAAATCGCCTTTTCCATCTTCTCAGACTCCTTTTAAAATCTAAAATACTTTTATCATAGCAGTCTTTTATCGTGATCATAGAAAATGTATCAGCCCGATTCTTGTCAAAGAATTATTCTTTTATAACAAAACAACCCTCTATGAGGAAGCACAGTGTTCATGAAATGATCACAATTAAAGATACACCATATAATTAACGCGCCCACCAAACTACTTTGCAGCGGTTCTTATTAATTATTTTTAGTTATAAATTATTTGTTTAAACTACTACAACTGCTTTTCAGTTTTTACCTACTTCTATTTTGCAAAATTTTAAATAAACTTGTGAAATAGGAATGATTTAATACAAGTCCCGTAGTTTCATGAAAACTTCATTCATGCATATGCAAGTTTATATTATAATATATTATGCTTGATTTAGTACACGTTCTACCCTTATACTTATTATCGCAAGGCAAAGGAATCGATATGGGTTAAGTTTAATGCACACTATAGAAAGCTATTATTCGTTTAGTTATACTTCACGTAATTCTCTGCTCCTTTTTTTCTCCTTTTTTTTATTTTCTTCATTTTAATGGCAGCTTTTAACTTTCCTTTCATTAAATAGGCCACGGTGCAGTTGAAGCAACTTTAATTTTTTATTGATTATAGTTTCCTGGAATCTTACGAACATTTTAAGACCAAAAAACAAACAAATCGCCGGGACGCTTTTTTAAACAAGACGATTTTTGTAGAAAATAAAAATGCAAAAACAAGATGTTTTGACAATAAAATAAGATGAACAGCGCTTAAACTTTTATAAAATAATATACAATCAGAAGCGAACTGGGATTTACCAACCGGCCCGGTAAAAGTCTTGCAGACCAACCTTAAAAGCGGGTTTATGCCATTTTTTTAAAAGACTTCAAGAGAATTAAAAAGATTTGAAAGACTTTCAGGGATTTCAGAAGACTTCCTAGGATTTCAATTATTTTAAGGAATGTTCAAAGCTTTCAAATATTGTAAGGAATTAAAAAAGATTTTAAAGATTTTAAGGTAGTTCAAGGAATTTCACAAGAATTAATTAAGGGATTTGAATTTCAAAGATTTCAAGGGGTTTAAAAGTTTAAAAAAAATTGTGATGGGTTGGCAAATTGGCAATTGGTATTTTAAAAGATTCCAAGGAATTTTCAAAGGTTTCATTAATTTTTAGGCATTAAAGAAATTTCATGCAGTATTAAAGAATTTCCTAGAATTTCGGAAGATTATAAGGATTTTATAGAAGCTACATAAGTATAAGATGTTAAGATGTTTTAGAAGACTTCAAGGAGTTTTCAACAGATTTCAAGACAGATCAAAGGGATTGAAGATTTTAGGGTATTTCAAAAGATTCCAAAGAATTTTCAAGACATGGTGAAAAATGTCAAAAAATTTTCAAGGAATTGATTAATTTTTAGGTATCAACAAAATTTCATACAGTCTTAAAGATTTTCCTAGCAATATTTGCCCATGCCAAAGTTTCTTCGTTAAATTACATAATTAAGCAAGAGGTGTCGGTAAAACATTTATTGATTTAATTTAAGAAGTTCAATTATTTGTAAATGGTAAGTCGTAAGGAAATCGTAAAGTAAGATATTTAAAACTGAAAAATTCCAGGTTAAAAGTATTTTTTTCTTCTCAATTATTATATTTTACGAATCCATGTCAGTTAGTGAATATATCATTTATAATTTTATAAACATTTAAGTGAAATTCATCGCATTTCATTACCAAATTTTTTGATTTTGCAATTTTTTTTCAACAATTGACTTTTCTAAAAAAACGCCCGGCGATTTTTTGTTTGTTTTTGGTCTTAAAATCTTCGTAAGATGTCATGCCACCTTTCAATTAAAGTTGGTTCAGCCAGTGCGTGAGGCTAAATAGAAATCGATTAAATTGAAATCCTTGATCCTCCATTTAAAATACAGAAAATAAAATTTCTTATTCAATATTTTCTTTTTTTCTTGTGCCTTCCTCAATTTTGTTCCCCAATAACTCTTCTATAATTAGAACATTGATATTAATTTTGGTTCCGAATTCATCAAGTAAAATAAGTTTCCAAATAACTTGCCTTTGTCATAATTAAGTTCCAATTAAGTCTCCCTTGACACGATTAATTTCTAATAATTTTCCTTTAGTCTAATTTACTCTCAATCTTCCATCGTCAAAATAATAAGTTCCAATTAACATTCTTCTGGGGAAATTAAATTCCAATAAATTTTCTTTTAACCTAATTACTTTTTAATTGATTTAGCTTAATTAATTGAAATATTATTTCGCCCAATGCTCATTCAGGGAACGTGAACTCGACTTAAGCAACTTTTATGGTAGCGTGATACCTGACGGGCAAACGCCTGAGAACTTAGATAGGCCTGTTTAAGAAGCATGTGTAGGTTCAATGCAAATGCAAGTCTGTGAATACAGAATCGAGAAAAGTAGAGTAACGTGTCCGCAAAATGAGGTGCGAGTGCCTATCCCTCACTTAAAAAAAAAAAAAAACATAAAAAAAAATTACCCTCAACTTATCAATCAAATTTCACTGTAGAAAATATAAATTTAAAAAAATTTAATTTTAAGTTGATTTTATTTACATATTTTGATTGGTTCAAATTAACACTTCTTAAATTTCAAGTAATTGACATCAAAAATCAGAATGTGTATAAAATTTCGCGAGTTTATTTTACATACTGTTTCTTCAGTCCTTGTAAATATCTAAATGGGTGAATTAATTAACTTTTTTGTTGAAAATTCATGTTTTCGGGTTAAAAATTTCACTGTTTTGTACAAAATTCGTATTTTTGCCTTGACACTTCAACAATTTCGTAGAAAATTCAACTTTTTTGTTGGAAATTCGTCTTTTTGGTTAAAAAATTGATTTATTTTCGTAGAAATTTAATATTTTTTTTGTTAAAAATACAACTGCTTGGTGGTTGTTGTTGTTTTTTTTTTTTTTTGAAAATTCATATTTTCGGGTTAAGAATTCAACTCTTTCGTTGAAAACTCGCCTTTTTGATTAAAAAATTTATCTCTTTTGGTAGAAAATTTCACATTTTTTCTTAAAAAAGCAACTTTTTTGGTAGAAAAGTAATCTGTTTTGGTTGAGAATTTAACTGTTTTGTTAAAAATTCAACTATTTCATTCAAAATAATTTTTTTCTTGAAAATTCATATTTTCGATAAAAAATATAACAGTTTGGTAGAAAATGCAACAATTTGTTTGCAAATGCGTCTTTATTTGCTGAATTCAACTGGGCAGGCAAATTTTTTGGTTGAAGACTCATCTTTTTGGTAGAAAATTTAATAATTTTGTAGGAAATTCGTTTTTTTTGTTGAAAATGAATTTATTTCTTTAACTGAGAATTTAAGTATTCCACTTTTGGTTGAAAATTTGTAATTTTTAGTTGAAAATTTATCTACTTTGTTGAAAATTCGTCTTTTTTGATTGAATTCAACTGTTTTTTATTTCAAATTAAAATCTTTTTCGGTTGAAATATCAACCATTACATTTTTCATTGAGAATTTTATTCATCTTTCTTGGTTGGAAATTCAGCTACATGGTTGAAAAAGGAACAAGTTTGTTAATAATTCTTTTTTTTTTGTTGAAGATTTATCATTTAAGTTGAAAATTCATCTTTTTGGTGGAAACTTGAACTATTTTGTTGAAATTTAAACTTTTTCGGTAGAAAATCGATCTTGTGTTTAATTAAATTAATTAGTGTGTTAAATTAAGGCATTTTTGGCAAATAAATGCACGATATTTTCAAATATATTAATTATCACATTGGAATGACTAAATAAGTAATAATACTAAAAACACAATTAATCATTTCTCAAATTTGTTCCTAAAGTACATTAATTTGAATAATAATTGAAATAAATTTTTATTTTATCTTCATACTTAAAACTCAGTGCATATATAACATATTAATACTTTGAATAAAAGATATTTTCCGGAGAATAGTGAAAAGAATAAGAAGTTTGGTTTAAATCAGTATAAATCGAGTACTATAAAAGTTACTTTTACAAATAAAAATTCTCTCTTATTTAATTTTATATTACAATTAAAAAAAATAAGCACGCTCGAAAAAATTCCCTGACATCTCCAGGTTTTTCCAGGTATATAAAAATTCCCTGACAATTCCAGGTTCTCCAGGTGAGTAGACACCCTGCGAAAGTGAAAGTTTGAACAGAAAGCAATGCTTCAGTCTAGAGTTATGGATTTATAAAATTGATAAGTTGAGTGACTTTTGCTTTTTAACTTATACCCCTTTAATAAATACTGGGGATCTTCAAAAACAGAATCAAGGCTTTTCATGAAAAAGTTACTTTTAATATAAGGAAAGATTTCTTTAAATTAAATTCTACTTTCTCAGAGTTTTTAATCCTCCAGAAAGTCCACAATTTAGTTTCAAGTAGTTCATTTTGCAAAGAGAATCCAAAAATCTTGAATTTATATTAAAAGAGGCCTTTCAATTATTTTGTTCCCAAAATTTCTTGACATTCAGATTTGAAAATTAATTTTCAAGAAGTTTGAAAACTTCCAGAAATCGGAGGAATAAGAAAAAGATGTTTTCAAGGAAAATAGTTCCCGTGATAAAATTATTTTGAAGTAGTATCAAAGAATAAATTTGTATTAGACAGAATATGAAAAATAGAGTAATTATTTAGAATCTAACATAAATCCCGTAATATCATTTGCCGTGTTTCTCCGCCTTCAAAGATTCTTCCTGGGTTTTCACGTTTTTTAATTCAAATCTGAACCACAAATCAAAGTACCGTGAGCCGGGGTTAACGGGGACAGGCTGAGGAAACCGGGCCACTCATAATTCCATCCTTTATAATTTGATTTCCCTTTTTCTGAATAAAAAATCGAAACATTTTTCATTGTTTTCTGTAAAATACGTGTCAAATTTTCCTTCAGAGAATGTTTCGTTCTGTTTCGTTAGGAAGTTGTGATAAAAATAATATTTATATAAAGTTGTCATTTTCTGTATTTTGGTTAAGTCGATTAAAAAGCGCTTACAAAACTTTACTTGCAATTTTTTTTATATTTATGTTTCCTATCATGTAGTATATCATCTTGAAAAAATTATCTCAAATTTTAACCAAGAAAAAATGTTTAGTTTTTGCTGTATAACGATTTTTATAAAAAGTTCCGAATTTGTAGGGGAAAGTTGGATATGGTCAGAAATTATATACCGAATGTGGAATCATCTCAGTTCTTTTAATAATTTATTGAGATGTTTAAAAATGCCATACTTGAAGTCAAAACAGGCAGAATTTCTTGAATTATTTTCTTATTTTGAGTTCTTAAACCTATAAGTTTATGAGGTGAAGCAACGCATTAGGTTATGCTTTTGCTGAAAATAAGTACGTATTTTTTTTGTTTTTACTTATTATTGTAGTTTGATTTACTTTTAAATAATAACAAAAACTTATAATTTATGATATTTCGTCATTCAGTATTATAGAATAGGGGTTCTTGCCTTTTTATTGAAAGTGCCTTAGCCTCACTCTGAGGAGTACGGGCACACTGTGGGTTGTAATAACTAGTCACTTATAGCTAAATTAAATGTTTTAACTTCACGATATGCAAAGAGAAGGTTCAGAAATAATATATTTGAAGCATTAATATCGAATTATAATTCCTTTGCGTAATTTTTTGAGAAAAATCTAAAAGCATGTCCCGCTTAGCCCCGTTTTACGGTGTTTAAAGTGGTATAAATATAAATTTAAACTTTTAATATTGTCCGATTTTCAATTACAATGTTTTTGAAAGAAGTTTAATTTATTTCAATTTTATTATTTCAGAATTTTACTACATCAAATTGGAAACTTTAAAGCATTTTAATTTAAAATGTAAGCCTTGAAAATCAAATAATTTGAGATTTTGAGAAATACAAACTTGATAGATTCAAAATGAAACTTTGAAACTTATACCATTTCAAATTTTAAATTAAACTTGTTCAGAATTTCCTATTTTTGACTAGAGTAACATTTTTTAAACTTCACACTCTTATTTTTCCAAAATGCAGTCCAAAATTTATTGAAATACCGCTAAGTTTCATGATTTTTTTGTAAAAGTAGTTAGCTTTTGTAATATTTCAAGTAGTATATCTTATACAAAATAAAATATTTTTGTGAAACTTGTGTTAAAATCTTTAAATTTTATTATCTGAAAAAATTTGAATTCTTAATCTCAGACTTTAATTTATTATTAAAGTTACCACACAAATTTTGCAGAAATATTTGCACCGATTTACACATGTTGATTGATTCTTCATTTGTGGAGTTTAAACTGTTTTAAATGTAGTAAAAGGAATAAAAAATTTGAACTTTATAGTATATAAATATTTAAAGTACATAGTTGAAAATTTCGTGTAATGGAAATTCTAAAAAATTTTATATTTAAAATAGATCCAAGAATATAAAAAATTTGCCATTACTGCCGAAATTATTTCAAATGATATAAATTCATTGAAATGTGAACAATTTCTAGAATAATAACTGACCCAATTAATTGAATCTAATTATAGGTAAACAAAACATAAAATCCAACATCTATTCTACATTTTTTTCGTTGCCTAGAAATGCGTATCACCCAATGGATTAAAATAAATGTTCATCTAATTAAAAAAACTTCCAAAGCTCTAAAAAATAAAAAAATGCCTATAAGAGAAATCTGCACAGAGAAAATTCTTTAAAAATTCTCTTTTTGCATCAAATCCAAAATAAGAACTTCGCGAAATCTAGCAAATTCATAAAATAAACGAAATTTACTTTGCAAATATTTAGATTGAAGTTTCTGACATCTAGTCTGACGATTTTCTTAAAATATACTTTTTTACCTGAAAATAAAAAAAAATGTTCTAAAAGAAATTTCTTGCTTATTCAGGTGGCAGAGACAATAAAAAATTACTTGTATGCAAAAAGAATAATGCGTTTTCAAAAAATTTTAATTTTCCAATGAAACCATAAAAATGTACCACTTTTGACCATCGGCAATCAAAAGCTGAGGGTCCAGAGGCCTAGAAAAAAAATTCTTTAAAAAAATTTGGACCTGCGGAAGGCAGTCAAAATGAGCAAAAACGAACCCAAAATCTCTAACCACGAACATTGACGGTCAATTTTCGTATAGAACCTAATATATATACCACTTTCAACCATCGACAATGAAAAGCTAAGGGCCCAGAGGTCTAGAAAAAAATTATTCAAATAGTTTTGAACTGCGGAAGATAATCAAAATAAGCAAAAACTAATTCAAAAACTCAAAGCACGAACAATGACGGTCAATTTTCGTATAGAACCTATTAAGTGTACCACTTTTAACAATCGTCAATCAAAAGCTAGAGATCCAAAGATCTGGAAAAAAATTATTCACAAAACAGTTGTTCTATTTTCCTGTCATGTGTTATTATAAAGTGCATTTCTGCAGTATTGGGGTCTTTCGACGGAAGATGAATCGAATTTTTTAACTTCAGTCAGAGGACGCGTGAAAAACAGATATCTGTTATATCGGCACCATGGTGAAGTAAATTTTTTCAAGACTAACTTCCATATGAAACTGAAACGCGAAAAGTAAATTCCAAAAATCTCACTAAGAACCGGATTTGAACAGACACCTCCTCAACTCATTAGAGGTGCTTTTTACCAATTTGGTCAAAAGTTCGAGTTTTTGGGTTAGTTTTTTCTCATTTTGACTGTCTTCCGCAGTTCAAAATTTTTGTGAATAATTTTTTTCTTGAAATTTGGACTCGTAGCTTTTGATTGCCGATGGTTAAAAGTAATACACTTATCAGGTTCTATACGAAAATTGACCGTCAGTGTTCGAGGTTAGAATTTTTGGGTTAGTTTTTGCTTATTTTGACTGCCGGTCGCAGGTCAAAATTTTATTAAATAATTTTTTCTAGACCTCTGAACTCCCAGTTTTTGATTGCCGATGATCAAAAATGGTATACTCATGTTGTTTTCTTTCGAAAATTAACATTTTTTGAGACCGTATTATTCTTTTTGCATACAAGTACTTTTATATTGCCAGGCTACCTAAATAGGCATAGAAATTTCTTTTGGAACCTTTTTTGTTATTTTTAGGTAAAAAAATATATTAAAATAAAAAACTTGTCAGACTAGACGTCAGAAACTTCAGCCCAATATGCAAGTAATGAAAGTCTGCCTTGAATCAAAATTTTCTCTTGGAATACTCGAAACGTAAATAACTATGTTGAAAAACTATCAATCTAGATCACGATGGGTCAAGAAGATCCAATTAAGATAATTTTTAACTCAGCTGACTGGGATTCAGGGCCAATAAATCGAAGAAGGCGACTGCCATAACTTGAAGGAAGGAAGTATATATTTTTGACATATGAAGACCTTGTTCTGAGATTTGCCATTTAAGTTCTTTATCGGTCCGTTGTGTTGTGGCAGTCGGTTTCTATGGCACCAAGTGACCTGGTCAATCTACCACGTGGTCAGTAACCGTAGTATAAAATACCCTCTAGACTTTAGACTCGAGCACTCGAGATTCCTTATAGCTAGCCAGCTAACTAGATTTCCTCCCTTCTGATTCGCATTTAAGATCGTACACGTCATGCCAGACCAGACGTTTCCAGAAGGAGGTCAACTTGTCGTCTTACTTGTCACGATAATCAACATTCAACACCGGTCCCCTTTGTTTTTTCAAGCGCTGACCCGATTAGGTGACTGGATGAGGAGGCGATGATAGGAGGCCGAAGAGGGTGCCGAGGATGCCTGAGGGTGTCGATCTAGTCGGACCTCGGTGCCAAAGACGGGCATGGACACTAAGACTCCGCTGATCCCGCAGAAACATCAGGAGAGATCTCGTCTTAAAAAGCAGGAACGCGCAGCCGACGTGTCCTTGCCCCCGTTGACACCGTTCCCCAATCACCGACCCAGAGCCAAAACCACATGGAACTGTAACGCTCCTAAGCCGCATCCCTTTGGAACTCAAGACTCCCAGAAGAGAAGACCCTACAAGTAAAAAAGAATCAGATTAGATTTATGAGTTTCGAAATTTATTTTCTTTGAATAAGTGGAGTATTTTTTTTAGTATCATCTAAAGAGGACGGTTCATTTTTTTTACTCTGAATTCTGAAGTTTCTTCCTTTCAGTTTTGAATTTTTGATGAGAGAAAAAGAAGTCTGATTTCATTTAGGAGATGGAAAAGTAATTAATGATCTCAGGGGCGCCGACTTGCAAAATTCCCGGGCATGGAGTTATGAAAATGACCGGGGTTGTGGGGGAGGGAGGGGGGTTAGAAAAATCTAATAACCCACAATCCTTTCAGGTATGGAGTACTCCATACCCTCCAGAGGGAAGTCGGCACCCCTGAATGATCTACCTGGGCGTCTGTTTTGAATTACAAATTTGGAAAACTTGTCATTTTTATTATCTTTTGCTGCCGGAACAAAATTTATTTAAATAAAAGTGAAGACATGAGAATGACAACTGGATAAGAACCAAAAATGAAATTTTATAAGATGAACAAGAAAAGTTTTTTGGGATAGCTTTTCGAATATGAATTTTGTATAAAATTATAGAACCATGTGTCTCTCAAGAACTCTACATTTATGATGTGAAAACATGAAGAAAAAAGTTTTGTACAGGAAGAGGAGAAAAAAAAATTGTCCTCATCCAGTTTTCCATTTCATAAATATAAAAACTGCGCATTTTTTTTTATAAAATCACGAAAATATAGTAAGGTTTTCTTCCCGTCTGTTAAATATGTGCAAATTCTTTGATATGACAAAAGTTCGAACAATTTTCACACTGGATTTCAAGAATTTATGAAAATATAAAATAATGACAACTGGATAAGGACTAAAAATAAAATTATTTCTATACTACGTAATAGAGAATTTACTAAGAATTATAGAAGTACACTGGGACCCCCATTTAGCGACAGTCTCAGGTGTGGCCTCGGATGACCGTGACTCCGTTCCAAAAATTTGTATGATGTAAATTGTCAGGGGGAACTGCTGAACTCCGCTGATCTCACCTGCCTTTCTCTTGGCTCCTTGGACCCCCTCATCAACGAATGCGAACCGTCGGAATTCTAGGAACACGGTGTATGGGGGCCAGTTAAATGGGGTTTCAGTGTATGTGGCTATTACTTACAATGTCTAAGAGAAGTTAACACATTTTTTTCAATTTTCTGTGTCTGAGGGCGGGAAAACCAAATGGTATCGATAAATAGTGCCCTAAATTACTTAAAATCATTATAAACAAAATTTCTAAAAACTGATCCTTATCCAGTTGTCATTCTCATGTCTTCAATGTAAGGCTATTTATTTTTGATGATGGCCCAGATTCAACGAGAAACATTCTTTTTTTTTACTGAAAAATAAGTTAAAATTCTTGTTAGAACATTCTTATTCTTCCTTATTATAAATTTTCCTCTAGGGGTTATTGTTAGATAGTTTTAAAAATTTTTTAAATTAAGTAATTTTATTTTGACACATTTGGTGCTTTCGAAAAATTATCACCTTATTCCCGAAAAACACTCAAAGAAATAACTTCATATCAATTCCTTTAATGAGAATGCATTCCCAGTTTCTTAAATATTTAATACGAAGGCAATAATGTTATTTTAGAAAACCAACTACATTTCAGGTTTCTTTAAATTATATTCAAAAATTCTATAAAATTAATTTTTTCGTTACCTCCGTTGGCTAAAAGTTTTGAAAATAAAAATTTGAAGTTACCCTTCAAAATTTGGACCCCACTATTGAAATGAAGTATTTCGACATTAATTATAAAAAAATGGAAAGGTGAAATTTTTTATCTTTAACAAATTTAATTCAGATAAAAATTAAAATTCATAATTCTATTAGTATTACCAAAATAAAGATGCTTCTTTGCAGCCTGAAGTATTAAAATATCGGGAATATCCCGAATTTATTTGAACTTTCAAATTTTAATCCAAAATAATAATTTTTTTTTGTGCATTGTAAGCTTTTATAAGATATTTAAATTGTTTTTAAACTTCGAAGAATTAATTTAGATTGTTAATAAAAATATCTTTAAAATCTTTAAAGACATAGCAAAATTAATTTGACGAAATATTTCTTCACAAAAGTAGAAATGAAGCTGTTTTAAAGTCTTGAGAAAATATTAAAATTTAGAATTTGATTACAGATAAATTTTTAAAATTTGTTAACTACCTATTATGTATAGGATTAAAACTGCAAATAGAGTAATTAAAATCCAAAATATAACTTCAAGATCCAATAGCCAAAAAAATGTAAAGTGCTCAAATGTAGCGAATAAAATGAAAAATTCAGTTTTAATCTACAAGATAAAAAATCTCGAAACTTAAAAACATTTCGTCGAGAAAGGTTTCCATTAAAGAGAAGGAAAATATAAAACGGTTCAAATTGAAATAATTTCTACCATAGGCACTTTATTATTTAATTATTTTGAAACTTTTGAACCTTGAAGTTTTATTTCTATTCTTTACAAAGTTATTATTATCATCACGATAGCGTCGTAAATAAATGTAAATTTTAAGTAAAATGATTGAAACAAACAAATTCAGTTTAAGAGCGACCATTTTTGCAGGGTTGCAATATAAAATTATGTTTCTTCAAATTTAAGAGATTTTCTTATTCTCGCAAGTGGAGTACAAATCATTTTAAAAAATCGATCAATATCACAATTTCTTGCTTGCAAGTTAGACACAAAAAATTAAACAAATAGATAACTTTACTTCAAATTGGGGAGCTTCCTGTTTACAATGATTTTTCACCAGGTATAATTTTAAATTCTCAATTATTTTACACAAAAATTGTACATGCTATTATTTTTTTCAATGGACTCAATTGGGATATTTGTCCACATAAATATGATTTCTTATTACTTTCATATTAATTTTCCAAAGGCTTTAAATAAGAGCTTCCAACTTTTTATAGAAGAGAAACCAGTGAACCTTCAACCCAAAAAATTATGAATATTGTATCTCATTGTCGGGGTGTCTACGTCTAGTTACTAGTGATCAGGTAATTTGAAATTCCCGGGTTTTTCCTAGTCTTTTCCCGACCAGATTTTTTCGCCCCCAACCAATTCAAAGATACGTTTTTGTACTTTATCCCAAACGAGTGTAAAGAAATGGGAATTTTAACATAATATACATACACAAAATTTATGTCTTAAAGAAAACAATTATTTATTTACACGTGCCAAACTTATCCTAAATCACAAACTGAAGTGATAAATGTTAATCGAAACTACATTGCCTATCATGAGTATGATACCTCTTGTTTATCGATAATCGCTTGAGTTACTTTAATGTTAATTATATGAGCGTTAAATGCAAAACTATTTAGTAGTGCAAATTTCAATGTTTTCTTAAAAATTAAATGAAATATGAGGGGATATTCACTCTGAAAATCTTATTAAAAAAATCAAAGATTTAGAATCACGAAAATTAGATTAAGATTTGCAAGATTACGGAGATCCCAAGATTCAGAGACTAAAAAACAGTTAAAAACAGTTCCAAATCTCGCCGAAGATCTCTAAAATTTTTCAAATCTTCAAATATCTTCGCGAATCTTGGAAAGATCCTCAAGAGATTCTATGAAAGCCATCGGGTCACAGTGAGACATCCGGAATGTTAAATAGCTGGTTCCAATTTTTTAAGATTTTGGGATCGCGGGATGCAAATGATTTCAAAAGTGAATAACCACTCGATAAAATCTGATATAATAAACATTTTTTTATGTCCTTGAGATCATTTTAAAGGTAAATTTCTATAAAATCGTACTAACTTATCACCATTATTTTGAAAATTTATGCTTGCATGGTACAACATGTTTTAGAGTTGAAAAAAATATTGCAAAAATTTAAATATTTTTTCTGCTGACAGAAATATTTTAGTGAAATATATGAAATAAGTTATCATCAGGTTTCTATAAAATTTATTTAAATTATATATATTCATTTGATTTTTATTTCTATTTTCCTAAAGATAAGATGTCTTCGGATTTTCCCAACTTTATTGTGTCAACTTTGTAAAATGTTTATCATATTAGATTTTATTTAAATTTGAAGAAAACATTGAAATTTGCACTATCTTCTTAAATAATTAAAAAAATGCCTTCATCCCGTCTCAATTTATAAAGAATTTTGATATCTTTCAACGTACGTGAGAAAAAAATGTTAACTCTCATATAATTAACATCAGAAGAACTTAAGCAATCATGGAAAATCTTTGATGGTATCATATACGATACGCAGGGCTGCCACGGCCTCATTTACTTGAAAAAGTGACTAATTACTAACCCAAGAAGTGATAAATGTGCATTAATAATGTGACGTAATATTTTTTTGAATTCAAAAAAATGCAGTGAAATTTATAAAAGCCCAGGCGAATTTTAACGAATTCAAGATAAATTCATTATAATACAGTGTGAATTGAAAAAAAATAAAAATAAAAAAACCCATTAATAGTATAAAATTTGAGTGAATTTAGAGGAATTTAAGGGAAATGAGAAGAACTCAATGAAATTGATAAAAATTCATTGAATTTATTAAATTCGGAGTGAATTTAGAAAAATTCAAGGGATATTAATAGTATATTGTGCGACTAGTGAGAGAAGAAGATTCCGAGAGAGCAGAGTTTGCTGCACGAGCGTAGCGAGCGGGGTAACATGCTCGAGGCCTCTTCTCCTTCGACCACTAGTCGCACACAATATTTTATTCAACTACCGCGAGAAATATCTCATTTCGCGGCCCTGTTCAGAGGGAGGAAAATAACAGCTTACCTGATTGGTCGACGCAAATATAGCCCTCAGAGTCTTCTGAAGTTTTAATTTTGAGGTTATGGCAAAGTGGCAGTGTTGAGGAGTATTGCCAAAATAGTCCGCGTTCCAACACTTTATTAATTGTGAAGTAATGAAATTTCATTATTGTACTGGTGGGAAAACATGTCGATTACTTACACTAATCGTCAACAATTAGGTAATGTATTATTTTTCCCACTCGAAACAGGCCCGGGTAATGAGATATTTCTCGCGGATCGTTGCAGATGTTGAATAAAAAGTATTAAATGAAATGCCTAAGAATTTAAGGTGAGTTTAAAAGACTTAAGGGCAAATTCACAAAAACTATTTAAAAATATTTTAAAAATCCATTGAATTGAGTAGAATTGAGTGAATTTGGGAGAATTCCAAATAATTCAGGTTAAATTTTAAATGAATTCAAATGAATTTAAAAAATTCAGAAGATTAAAAATATTCCATTAATGTCAGAAAAATTGGAGTGAATTTAGAAGGATTCAAGGGAATTCAAGAGACTTTGTTGAAATTCATAAGAATTCGAGTGAATTGAATAAAACTACTTTCACAGAATTAGAGTAAATTGAAAAAATCAAGAGAATTCTAAAGAATTCAAAAAAATTCAGGTTGAATCCCAAATGAATTAAAAAAAAATTCAAAAGTTCCAATATATTCAATTTCCTTCAGAGAAACTGGAGTGAATTTAGAAAAATTCAAGGCTTATTAAAAATAATTCGATGAAATGCCTAAGAATTTAAGGTGAGTTTAAAAGACTTAAGGGCGAATTCACAAATCTATTTAAAAATTTTAAAAAATCCATTGAATTTAGTAGAATCGAGTGAATTTAAGAGAATTCAAGTGAATTCAAAAGAATTCTGGATGAAATAAAAATAATCAAGAGAATTCCAAAAAATTCAGGTTAAATTTTAAATGAATTCAAATGAATTGAAAAAATTCAGAAGATCCAAAGTATTCCGTTAATGTAGGAAAGATTGGACTGGATTTAGAAGGATTCAAGAGAATTCAAGAGACTTTGTTGAAATTCATAAGAATTTGAGTGAATTGAATAAAATGACTTCAACAGAATTGAAGCAAAGGTGGAGTCTACACAGCCGGCGCCGAAAACGAATGATGTTGCCGGCGCCGGCAACCAACAATGCTGCCAGTTGTTTTTCATAAAAAGCGAAATACGAAATAAAAGCGAATTGCGTTTACAGTCATGCAAATACCTGAAAATATAATTT
>JAUMHM010000088.1:18012116-18025053 GCA_032362435.1 Melikaiella ostensackeni | reverse complement strand
AATATGCCACGGATATCCCGGGAGATTTTGGGGACATTTTTCAGGATATCCGATGTCCTGCCGGGATATCCCAGGGATATGCCAAAGATATAATTTTGTTGTGAGGGTCCTATGGCAAAATGGAATATAGAAATACAACAAACGTGGAACTTTTTCTGGTTCCTCTGGAATAATGAATGCTTATTATTTGTACTTTACAATCCTGTTTATATGATTTTGTAAAGGGTGTCTATTCAAATCCTGGAAAAAAATTCCATGACGATTCCAGGTAATTCTAGATTTTTCCAGGTATTATTTCTCTTAATAAGGAGCCATTCAAGAATTAAGTTCTGAATCTTTGAAGCAATCGACCTTACATACTTTCAAATGGATAAAATGATTCAATTTTTTGTTGAAAATTAATATTTTCGAGCTAAAAATTCCACCGTTTTGTAGGAAATTCAACTGTTTGGTTGAAAATTTGTCTTTTTGGTTGAAAAATTCATCTCTTTTGGTAGAAATGTCGTTTTTTTTTGTTAAAAATGTAACTGTTCGGTAGAAAATTAATCTGCTTTGGCTGAGGATTCAACTGATTTGTTGAACATTCATCTATTTGATTGAAAATTTAAGTATTTGGATGAAAATTATGTTTTATGTTGAAAATTCCACTCTTTTGTTGAAAATTCGTCTTTTTGGTTTAAAAAAGTATGTCTTTTAGTGGAAATTTCATTTTTTTTGTTAGAGATGGTACTATGTGGTTGAAAATTAATCTGTTTTGTTGAAGATTCATATTTTCCGATTCAAAATTCCATTGTTTTGTAAAAAATTCGTCGAAAATTTTGAGCTTGAAAATTCAACAATTTGGTTGAGTTTTTTTTTCTTTCATGAAATAAGAATCTTTCTTGCTTGGAAATTCATATTTCCGAGTTGAAAATTCAACAGTCTGGTAGAAAATTCAACTGTTGACTGTTACGTATTTTGTTGAAAATTCGTTTTTTCGGTCGAATATTCAACTCTTTTGTCGGAAATTCGTCTTTTTGGTATGAAAATTTATTTCTTTTAGTAGAAATTTCATCTTTTTTGGTTAAAAATGCAACTGTTTGGTTGAACGTCTTTGTTAAAAACTCATTTCCTTGATTGAAAATTGAACTATTTTGTTGAAAATTCGACTTTTTCTGTAGAAAATTAATCTTGTGTTTAATTAAATTAATTAATGAGTTAAATTGAGGCATTTTTGACAAATTATTACAGGATATGCTTAAATATATTATTTATCACCATCGAATGACTAAATAAATTAATAATACTAAAAAACATAATTAATCATTTCTTTCATTTGTTCCTAAAGCAAGATATTTTCGTGAGAATAGAGAAAATGATAAAAATAAGTTTGATCTAAATCAATATGAATCCAGTTACTACAAAAGTTACTTTTACAAATAAGAAATCATTGTTATTTAATTTTATATTGCAATTCAAAAAAATAGCAATATTCGAAAAAATTACCTGACATTTCCAGGTTTTTCCAGGTATATAAAAATTGCCTGACAATTCCAGGTTTTCCATGTCTTCCAGGTGAGAAGACACCCTGTTGTATATTAACTAAAATTTCTGTGAAGAAAAGTAAGTTATTGTAAACCGATATTTCATTCAGTGGAGAACCTTTATATTGTGAAAAATAGTGAAAATGACATGACTAAATATACAACAGCTCATGACCACCATTATAATAATTTATCAATGTTCATCCACCCACTGTGAAAATGTAAACAGTTTTATTGAAAAATCACCGACACACTCTTTACACACGTGCACCATTTTTCCCTAAAGAATTAAATTTTTATAGCCCAATTTTATTCAGACTTGAACAATATTTTCCCGAATTAAGGAAATGATCATATAAACTAACATTTTTAGAAATTTAATTTTTAAGATCTCTGAAATTGGAACCACTTACAAAATTATCTGAATCAGTTTTCAGTGGAGAACACTATAAAAGTCTTTTAAATATTATGTAAAACAGTTTTTAATTAAATACATTTGATTAAGAAACTTTATATTAATTATTTAGACCTGAGAATTATATAAAAAATTGATTTTATATAATGATAACTGACACGTTACCAGACTTGGCTGAGCGTGTTGTACGATTCATGTTTAATATCCTAGCATGTATAAAATATGCATTATCTGGTTGTAATATGATGGGCTAAAATACCACCCCCTGTAAAAGTCGTTCGAACTCAAGTTCCTGCCGAGGAAATATCGATTGTCAATAATCAAGCAACAAGCTTGAAAAGGCCAGTGTTGCTCGGCATGTTCTCCGACGTGGTTGTTTTTACAGGAAGACAAAATGAACTTCTTTTTTGGATTGTTGTATGTATTGCGCAATATTTTGCATAAATTCCATTACTTTGCAAAATTAAAAAAAAATAGTCAATAAGGAACACCAAACTTATAAAAAAATAGATACGGTACTCTTATCTAAAAACCTTGAACTTTATTGCTTTTATTTTCAGTCAAGAAAATCGATGTATACTACTTTATCAGACCTGGGAAAATATTCTATTTTAAAAAATATTTATAGTATAAATTTGGAATATAGAATATAATTATAAATTATTTATAGATAGGATACGGAACAATTATTTCAAAAAATGGTATTAATTGCAATTTTAATTTGAAAAAATATAGTTTCAACTTTCCAAGGTTGTGATTTAATATTTAGGACTTAAAAAATTTAAATTCTAAAAATTTCTTAATGATTTGATAGTCAACTAGAACTCTTTTTTAACATTTAAATTAAGTAACTCAAATTTTTTGTCATCTGTAGGTGAATTTGTTTAAAATGGGACAAAATTTGTATATCATAATTCTGCTTTCAAAATTTCAAATAGGAATAGGTTTTTGTTAATAATTACAAATTATGAGTATCTGAACTTAGGTAAATTAGATGTGACTGTCAGTGTCACTTTTGATAAACATTTTAATATTATTTTTTGATAAACTTTTATGAATTTTTATTATTTACTATGAATAATCTGTGGTTTTTCGATGTAAGAAAATTTTATTAGCGAATTCGATTTTAAAATCGCTGGATCTTAAAAGCACAGTTTTTGTAAAATGATAATAAAAATGTGATAATGAGATGGTCAACGATTTGAGATTTGCTAATTATCGAGAGTGGATTCCAAAATGGTGAGAGTAGAGATAAAAATATAGAAGATATCTTCTGAGTCTTTTTCAAATTAAAAAAAAATACTTTAAACAATAATTGATATATAATTTTCATATTAATTTTATTGAAAAAAATTGTGGAGTCTATTCTGTTTTTTTTACATTATAGAAATTGTATCAGGAAATTGTTTTTATTAATATTTTGAATGGGAAAAACCAAAGTTGTGAATACAATTTTATTTTATTCAAAACGCTCATCTTTTTCGAGAAAAATTACCCATAAATCTCATAAAGATTTGAAAATTAAAAATTTAAATTTATAACTAACCAGAAGTAAAATCAATCGATGTTTGAGTCTGTTTTCTGAAACGTTTGACCATCCAAAATTTGTAATCATAAACCATGGTTGTTATAAAATTCCAATTTCAAAATTACCTGACTTTTCTCTGACATACTTTTCATTTTCTCTGACCGTTACACAGTTTTCTTTCAGACGAAAAGAACCTTACACCCAGGTGATTATTAATTTTAATGCAAAAAAATGTTTGTTTTTTAACTTATCTTAAACCTTTTTAGTGAAATCAGTCATACATAATTGTATAAACTTGATCTTCAGTTTTTCGAAGATTCCCTGATACTTTCAGGTTTTTCGTGACATTCCCTGACCAGTTTTAAATTCCCTGACTTTCCAGAATTCCCTGACCTGTAGTAATTCTTTAAAAATATGGAACTAAAAACCGAAAAAATTGTTAAACCTTCGAATTTTGAAACTGAAAAATCGAAGTATAAAAAGCTTATTACATAATTCTGAAAATCACGATATTGGAAATGCGATGAAACTGGAAAAGCCTGAAGATTGAAATTGAAAAGATAAAGAACAAAATACTTTTACGAGAATAAATCAGTTTACTTGATTGATTTTCACAAAACTATAATTTTTTCCAGGAGTGTTATACAGATTAAAAATACCAAAATTCGGATTCTAATTATTCAAAACACACTGTCCAATAGGGGTGTTCAAACCAAAAAGGAGTCCGAATCTCAACTTGCATTTTCGATTTTTTTTATTCCTGTTGGTTTAAAAATGAACCACTTGGAAGGAGAAATACATTGGATAATATTTAGAGGTCACTCATCGCGAATTTGTCTGTATATACAGAAAAATCAATTTTTCTCGAAAACGGCAGATCTTAACGCAAAATTATACAAAATATAAAAGATGTGGCTCATAGAAATGAGTTTTTTGTTTATGTTTTTTAATTCTATTATACATACATATTTAAAGAGATATGCAAAGAAAATCGTTATAAAGAAGCATTGCACATTAGGGTGGGTCGAAAAAACAAAATGATGGAAAACGAAATTGGAACTATGTGTTTTTTAGTAGTGAATTAGGACCCTGAAAAAGTATAATTAATTTTGTGTCGATTGACGAACGCCTTTGACTTGCGCATTAACAAAATCTGCTTTAAAAAAATTCTTATTTTCGTAGTTTTGATATTTTCACATACGTTAATTCTTCTAGGTTTTTTGATGTCTTAAATGTCTCTCCAAATTTGTACAGCTTTTTAATTAACATTCTCTAGGTGATAATTTATGTTTAATGGATCCCTATTTTTTAACAACGATTTTAAAGTCTACAAGAATGCCGAAAGAATTTTTTCAAGTGTTTAAGGCTTTAAGGTAAAAGTGCATTAAAAACAAATTTGATAAGGCTGTGAAAATCAAAACTGTAAGTGCAATACATTTTTTTAAAACTAAGTTTTATGTTTTTTTTTTTTTGATTATGTCTTTTGAACTGACTCTAAAATATATTTATAACATCTGAGGGCTTTTTACTGATAAAAATAGACTAGGAAAAAATTGATAAGTCCATTATAACCTAGATTCTTTATTATTTGAATATTTGATATTTTATAGGCTAATCTTATTTGAATATTTAAATTAATTTTAAGCCTGAGGGGCGCCAGTTTATTTCTATATCATAAGAATGACATAAACAAAATAGCTTCAATTTAAATTACTTTACTACTCCAAAGTTACTTCTTATTTTGAATATTCAAATAATATTAGCCTAGAAGATATCAAATATCAAAAAAATAAAGAATCTAGATTATAATGGCGCCCCACGTTGGGCCTCATTATAACCTAGATTCTGAATAATTTAAATATTCAAATAAGGTTAGCCTAGAAAATACAAAATATCTTTAAAATACAGAATCCATGTTATACTATGTAACTAAAAAAATGTAGCCTATTTTCTAAAAAGTCATTTTCACATTTTTCCGAATTATCTTTTTCCATTTGGCCTTCAGAAATCTTTTCTGCGTTTCAGAGCATTTCACTGATAAAATTACACTAGAAAAAAATTAATTAAAAAGAAATACAAGAATACTTATTTTTAAAACTTGCTGTCTCCCTTTTTTCGATTCTTTAGACTTGTCAATTTTTTTCAGTTCATTTTTACAAGAACAAAGCCCTTGAATGTAGAATTTTTTATTAACTAGGTGGAAAAAGATAATTTAGAAAAATAAGTAAATGACTTTTAGGAAAATAGACTTTTTGTTTTTTAATTATATAGACTTATAAATTTGTTTCCTAGTGTATATTGTTATCAGTAAAAAACCCTCAGATGTTATAAATATCTTCTAGAGTCAGCTGAAAAAGGGTAATTAAAATAAAACTCAGTTTTTCAAAAATTTACTGTACTTAGAGTTATGATTTCTCGGCATTATCAATTTTTTTCTAAGATACTTTTACCAGTAAAAAAGCCTTAAACAACTGCAAAAATTCTTTCATGATTCTTGTAGATTTCAAAATTGTTTTTGACAACAGGATTCCATTAAACATGAATTATCGCTGAGAGAACGTGAATTAAAAAGCTGTAAAAATTTGGACAGACGTTTAAGGACTCCAAAAACATAAAAAAATTGATATGAACATCAATCGAAACCAAATTAATTATACTTTTTCAGGGTCCATATACACTACTTTTTTATGTAGCCCCAATTTAGATTTCCATGATTTTGTTGTTTTTTTCACCCTATTATGCATCTATTCCATTAACTGAAATGTCTTCAATACACATTTAAATCATTTTCAAGTTCTTGAGAAACAATTCATATAAACATGTAAAATTACTATTTTTGAAAAATTGATTTATATGAGTTCTTTTTTTAAGAACATAAAAATAATTTAAATTCATTTTAAAGACCTTTCAATATGTGGAATAGATGATTAACGCTTCTTTATCACAATTTTCTTCACATATCTCCTTAAGTATGCACAATTAAAAAATAAGCTTATGATAAAAAATACTTATTTTAATGAGCCGCATCTTTTACATTCTGTATAATTTTGCGATTCGATCTGTTGTTTTCTGCAAAAAATGATTTCTCCGTAAAAGCATACAAACTCGCTTATTTCTCGTGGTTCACTTTTGAGACCAAAGGAACACAACAATCGCAAATGCAAGTAGAAATTTGCGACTAATTTTTTAAAACACCTCTACTGTTCAACCAAAATAAAAAAAGTAATTCAATTAAAAAAATACTTTTATTTATTGGAAAAGCTTTCTGGAGATATTTAAAAAAAAGTTTAATTTAATTGATAAAATGGAATTGAAATATAGCGATTCAGGCAATGTTGATTCTTAAATAATAAATTATCTTCGACCTCAGTAATTTGTCTATATTACATAAGATGAAATAGAGAAACTACTAATTGGGTAATATAGACGATTAATGTAGGGCCGACTTTAGAAAAATAGCGCCCCTAGGCTATTATACTCCTCCCCCCTTCCCCCCACTCTTCACGATTCTATTAAAAAAATGAAATTGTATTGTTTATTTAAAGAAAATGAACACAGAAATTTTGAATTTCTTGAATTCAGTTGCACTGGTTCTCTTCAATTTTCGCTGAATTGCATTGCACTCATTTGACTAAACTTAAGTTTCCCGAAAACCACCTGCCTGAACTTCATGGCGCCCCACAGTGGGGCGAAACGTCGAAATTTGTTTCAAAAGAGCCTAAAGACCAGAATTCTTAATAAAGTTCGATCCTTTTTTTCGAAATACTCTTAAATAAATTCCAAAGAGAATTATAACCCATTTTAAATAACACATTTACAATCATTTTGATCACACATTCTACATAACTTCCTAATCAATAAGAATCAGTACAGTGGCAACTAAGATACAAAATTAGTTCATGAAATATTTGAATTATTTTTATAAATAAATTTCAAAGATGACGATTCTACGATTGAAATTTTTTTTCAGCAAATCTACTTTGTATTTCACAGTTAGTGGTGCACAATAAAAATTATTGTAACCAATCAACAATTTTTAATTTTATAGAGAAATTATGTCAACCAAAAAAAACAAATTTTTAACGAAAAGGTCAACTTTTAACCAAACAGTTGCACTTTTAACAGAAACAGATGACATTTCTGGAAATTGTAGAATTTTTAAGCCAAAAAGATGAATTTCCGAAAAAAATGTTAATTTTCAAGCAAATAGATAAATTCTCTACCAAAATAGTTGACGAATTTTCAACAACAGAATTAATTATCAACCAAAATAGATTATTTTCAACCAAAAAGTTCCATTTTTAACGAAAAAAGACTAAATTTCTACAAAATGAGGTGAATTTTCAACAAAATACTCGTAGTTTAATTTTCAACCAAAAGTGATTTTTGAGTTGAGAAAGAAAAAAAATTCAAACAAATTGTTAAATTTTCAAGACATAAAGACGAATGTACTACAAAAAAGTTCATTTTCAGCAGGATAGCTTAATTCTCTACTAAAATAGTTGATTTTCAATCACAGGAGAGTTTAATTTTTAATCGTAAACAGATGAATTTATCCAAAAAAACGAATGTTTAACAAAATAGTTGTACCTTCAATCAAAACAGATTATAAGTTTGAATATTTTGTTGAAAAGTCGCTTTTTTGGACAGAAAATTAACCTTCTTGGTTGAAAATTCATCGTTTTGGTTGAAAATATAACTACTTGCTTAAAAGTTCAGCTACTTTGGTTATAATTTTTTTTGTTAAACATTCATCATATAAGCTGTAAATTCATCTCTTTGGTTGAAAATTTTAATATTTTGTTGAAAATTCTTTTTTTTTTTGATGGAAAATTAATCTTCTTGCTTGAAAATTAATTTTTTGGGATGCAAATTCAACTGCTTGTTTGAAAGTTGAACTCTTTTGTTGAAAACTCACTTTTTTTGCTGGAGATTCATCATTGTAGTTGAGAATTCATCTCTTTGGTTAAAAATTAAACTATTTTGTTGAAAATTTGTTTTTTTCTTGGTTGAAAATCTTTTTTTTTAACTGAAAATTTAACTATCCCATTTTTGGTTGAATATATTTTTTTTTCTTGAAAATTCATGTATTTCGTTGAAAATTCGTTCATGAAGTAATTTTTTACCTTAGATGCCACTGTACTGATTTTGATTGACGCCCAGCTTATCACGACTGCCAACGAAAAGATAAAAAATAAAGTTGTAAGAGTGACAATTTTTAAAAATTTCATTTGTTGACACAGAAGCGCGATAAAAAAAATATCAACAACCGACTCTTATAATTCTCTTTAAAATTTAGTTAAGAGTATTTCCAAAGAAAAAAGATCGAAATCGATTACGAATTCTGGGCTTTAGGCTTTTTTGAAACCAATTTTGACGTTTTGCTCAACTGTGCACCCTTAGGCTATGGCCTACATTAGCCTATTGGTTAAGCCAGCCCTGCAAACTAAGGGCCCGGTCAAAAAACCAAGAACACCTGTGGATTCTTCTCCGAAGTACCTAAATACGCCTTTTTTTCTTTATAAAACCATTTTTTTAAAACAATTGCATCATTTTTTAACGTTCTGAAATTGTTATAAGCAAATGAGGGGTCCTATAGAAAAACGAAAACACCCTTGGTTTCGCCTCCAAAATATCTTGATGCGACTTTTTTCCTTTTTTTTAAAACAATTTTTCAAACAATTACACTCAACTCTCCATATACCGCGCCTCGTCTTACCGCGTTCGTAGAATTCTACCAGCTCGCACTCGTGGACGTGGGAGCCCGGGGGACAGGGAAAAACGCGCGGCGTTCTTGAGGCAATCACGCAATATCGTAGCGACAAAGCGGGCAGCTCGCACACTTGCGTACATATTTCGCATTTGTTTTTGAATGCACGCGGAAAAGCCTCTTCTTATTAATTAGTCTTCATCATTAAAAAAGGTCCATCCTTTATGATAACAAGAATCTACATTTGTACAAAATACAGGTAATTAATATTATGTATTCCTACTGGAAATGGTTCATACGGTCCTGACTGTTTTCATCCTAGAAATTCTGGGAAGAGTCTCACAGTCAAAGTAAACAATGCCTGAGACCAGCGCTAATTCGAGAGTTGAGTGAGTGCACATCATTTTTTAATCATATCAAACTTTGCAAAGCATTATGAACAAACTAAGTGTCCGATGAAAGAACCGAAAACACCTCTGGTCTCGGCTCCGAAATATCTAAATGCGCTTTTTTAAAACCATTTTGTAAGCAAATAAATCATTTTTTTAAGGTCTACAACTTTTATAAACAAATATTACCATTGCACACCAACTTTGAGTATGTTATTAAAATCAATCTGTGAATAGATCTCAGATACTTTTTTATTATTTTGAAAAACCAATTGTTCGAACAAATAAATTGTTATTAACATTTTATTTAACATTTTGGAGCCGAACTCAAAAGTGCTTTCGGTTTTTTCATCAGACACTTAGTTTGTTCATAATGCTTTGCAATGTTTAAAATTATCAAAAAATGATGTAATTGTTTATAAAATTGTATAAAAAAAGAAAAGGTCGCATCTAGATAACTTGAAGACGAATCAAACGGTGTTTTCCGTTTTTCGATAGGACCCCTCGTTTGTTTATAACAATTTCAGAACCTTCAGAAATGATGCAATTAATTAAAAAATGTTTTTAAAAATATGCGCATTTATCCATAGATATAGAGAACTTCAGGGTCGTACAGTTTCTCTTGCGAAAATAGTCCCCCGGAGGCTTTGAAACAAATTTTAATTTTCAAAGGATGTATCTGGATGTTGAATTTTACTGTGATTTTTTTTCCTCTAGGCGAAAAGTTGTAACTTTTTTATTTTTCAAATTAAAGCCAAAAAACTGACTTTTTTGAAAAAATCGATTTTAATCCGTTTTTCACTTCAACTCGTGCTCTGTTCGTCAGTTTTGGGAATTTTTAAATAAAATTTTCAGGGAACGCGCTTTCAGGTGTCCTTCGATTGATATAGTGACAGGAATCCAAAAATGTATTTTTGAAAATTTTGTATCAATTGTTTTCTGATGCTCGGCATGAATCGGACTTTTGTGACTTCGAGCGAAACGCTCGAAGTCACAATAAATGAAACATTTATCGAGGGAATTTTTAGCAAGCGAAGACTTCTTGCAACAAAAATGCGGAGAAATTTGTAGTAAAGTTTTTTGGAAAGTTTCAGATCAAAATATTTAATAGTTTAGAAGTAGAAAACGAAAGAGAGACGAGAGTACAAGAAAGTATCCTACATTTAAATCTAAAGAAACCGGAAAAATACATTAAAAATTGAATAAAACTTATGAGTTTTCAGTCGAATTATTTCCGTTAAATTGTTATTCACAAAAAAATTTCATTCATACCGTAATACACTACAAAATCGAGTTAGCGCGCGTCTCAGACATTGCCTACTTCGACCATGAGGCTCTTCCAAGAATTTGTACGATGTAAACAATCAGGGCCGAATGAACCATTTCCAAGGGGAACATATAATGTTAATTAACTGTATTTTGTACAAATGTAGATTTTTGATATTATAAAGGATGGAATTTTTTTAATAATAAAGACTAATTAATGAAAAGAGAATTTTTATTCTGTATTTAAGAATAAATGCGAAATATGCACGCGAGTGTTTGAACTGCCCGCTTTGTCGCTACGGTACTGCGTTATTGCTTCAAGGTCGCCGCGCCTCTTTCCCGGTCCCTCGGACTCCCTCTTCTACGAACGTAAGCTGGCGGAATTCTAAGAAGGCAGCAAGTCGAGGGGAAGTATTTCGAGGTCCCAGTGTGTAATCAAAAACTCACTAGCGAGAGAACGTGGCGCGGCGGTAAGCCTCAGAGTCTATTGTACATTCGAAAACTACAACGCTGACATCAACTAAAATCATAAATAATCTCAACTCTCGAGTGAGCGCGGGTCTCGGGCGTTGCTTACTTTGCCCGTGAGACTCTTCCCAGAATGTCTACGATGAAAATAGTTAGTGCCGTATGAACCATTTCCAGTAGGAATACATAATATTAATTAACTGTATTTTGTACAAATGTAGATTTTTTTTATTATAGAGGATGGACCTTTTTCAATAATGAAGGCTAATTAATAAAAAGAGGATTTTCCGCATGTATTTAAAAATTAATGCAAAATATGTACGCGAGTATGCGAGCTGCCCGCTTTGTCGCTACGGTATTCCCCTCCGGGCTCCCTCGTCCACAAATGCGAGGTAGCAGAATTCTAGGGACGCAGTAAGACGAGGCGCGATATATCGAGAGTTGAGTGTACTCTTAAACTAAACTATTAAATATTTTAATCTGAAACTTTCCAAAAAACTTTATTACAGTTTTTTTTGCTCAAAAATATTATAATATAATATAATAAATATACATAAGGGTGGTCCAAAAACAGCAAACTTTGAAAAACGCAATGTGCTCTTGGGAATTCTTGTTTCTTTTTGAAGAAAAGAAAATTCCTATAAAAATGTAATCGAATCAGATGAAATCTTGCACTCCCGCATTGAGATGTTGTTTTCGTGTTACACAAAAAATCTTTAGGACAATATTAGCTCAATTTTTTATTATAAATTTAATGGTGGTGTGTACTATCAATGAAAAAAATTGGACACATTTTTTTGCATAATTTACTTTTTCTTCTATTGATTGAGACTTTTAGTTTTCCTAGACTCCTAGATATTCTCGACACGAATTCAGTGGTACCATGTAAATTATTATAATGTTTATTTTTTCCTTTTTATTTATCTTTAGATAAATCTTTAAATGAAAATTATACAAACATAAAAACAATTGACATTGCACTAACAAATTCATGTCAGAAATATCTAGAAGTTTAGGTTGACTAAAAGTTCTAGTTATTAGAAGAAAAAGTAAATTATGTAAAAAAAATGTGTCTGAATTTTGTATTCTATGAAAGTACACACCACCATCAAATTTATAATAAAAATTAGGCTAATATTGTCCTAAAGATTTTTTTGTAACCACAAAAACGACGAGGATATTTAGAGCTTAATCTTTGATCTCGATACGGGAGTGAAAGTTTTTATCCGATTGGATTCCATTTTTTTAGGGATTTTCTTTTGTTTTTCAAAAAGAAACAGGAATTCCCAAGAGCACGTTGAATTTTTCAAACTTTGTAATTTTTGGACCACCATATTATACAGATATTCAAATCTCTTCAACTTTTGACCTAATTGAGATATTAAACATTCTTTCCAGTTTCTGGTGTGGTACATATATCGTCCTCTTTTAAAGTCCTTCAAAAAATTGTAAAAAGCTTCGAAATTAAGAAAATGGCGTCGATTCTGTTTTTAAATATAAAGAACCTATTTTCCCAAAAATCAGACCTTTTTATTTCATGCCATTTTTGTCACACCTTTATTTGTACTACATGGGCTGAAAAGTCTTCGGCCTGACACAGAGATGACGCCACAAACAAAAAATCTGTATGCTTGTCAT
>JAUMHM010000088.1:17996595-18007156 GCA_032362435.1 Melikaiella ostensackeni | reverse complement strand
TCCTTTCTCATTTGAAATCAAAAGCAAATTTATAAATTTGTACATGAAGAACATATAACACCGAGCGCGAAGCGCGCCACGAGAATGTGCCCGCGAAGCGGGCAGATTTTTTTAAAAAGATTTATCAAATTTATTGATATTCTTTTTTCAAGTTCCTTTGTTATCTTTTTTTGTTGAAGTCAAAACATATTTTCTTGTTGATATGAAATATCTTTTTTGGAAAAACCATGAAACTTTGCATTCTATCAATAATTTCTGCTGTAATGTATCCAATCTAAGTTCTTACTAACTGAATAAATTCATTTAATACTCCTATACCGGACTTTTAGTAATATCTATCATAAAATCACATTCCACCAAATTTTTATCAATTACACTGAAAATTATATTAATAAAAACATGAAAATAAGAAAAGATAAAATAATTTTTTATATAACTTCCTGCACAACACTAATTGAACAAAAATTTTAATTATTTTTCAAATTTTTTTGTAAATTTCGTTAACTTTATTTTTCTTCTCAAAGATAGAAGCATAAATCCACTTTTTTAACATAAAGTTTTTAAAATTATGATAAAAAATTTCTTCACCGGGAAGAAAATTCAGAGGAACACGAAGTGCACTGATTGAAAGAATTTCTACGACTGACTCGTCTATATAGCCACTTAGACAATTGAATATTTTTATGAACAATTTATCATTTCTATTATTCATTCTCAAGCTATTTTGATTGAAAACCCGATTTTTTTCTGCCTGAAATTGCAAAAATATGAATTTGTTTATCTTAATTCGTCATACCTGTAAATACTTATATTTTACAAATTATATATGAGTTAGTACGACGGCTCCCATCCGAATCTAATTGAGTCAAGTTTTCACTTTTTGAAGGGCTAAAATGGAAAAATCAATTTTAAAACTGAGAACTTGAAAATTGACTTTAAAATAATAGTTTTAAAGATTCTTTCTATCTATCTAGTATTCAAAAATCTTCCTTTTCGAAAATCAGATTAAGATTGTCGAATAACAATTACATAAAAATGAAAAAAGAGTCCACAAACAATTAAACCGAATTCGAAAGTCTTTGTGTTCTCAATATTTATATTAAACTTGAGAAACTGTTCTTAAATGATTCGTGAATCGAAATACAAGAAAAATGGAAAATATTTAAGTTAAAACAAATCTACATTTAAAAATATTTTTAATGGATAAGTTGCCAAATTGAAATCTCTTTCTAATTCATAATTTATTTCCAATTAATCACCAATTTTGCACAAACACAAATACTTCAAAATCCTAAAATAAAATTTTTAAGGTATTTAACAGATTTTTAGACATAGGTCGAAAAATATAATTTTTAAATACACGAAAATGACTATGAGAAGAACGAGCTGTTCTTCCAGTTTCGATAACTCAGATGTCAATGTTACTTCTAATGTATTGTCAGTAAAACATACTGAGGTATTCAACAGATTTTTTCAAGTAAAATAATATATTTTTTTTAATACAAAAATGACTGTTCAGAAAACCTGCTATCATTTAGTTTTTGTTTCCTCAGCACTTGCCAATTTTTCTCTAGGGCATTTTTATACACAGAAAGGCCTCAGATAACGGAAAAAATTCTCTAGTCATTTTTAGAGGGGTTTTCAAATTCTTTCGATCAATCTAAAATTATTTCATTCTTTTTCAATTTCAAATTATTAAGTTTCGGCCGGTTCAATATTCGAATTGCCAAAACATTAAGGCTCAATTTGAAGTGATATCATTTTACATACACTCGAACCTCCATTCAACGGCGGTCTCGTAAATGGCCTGCAATGATTGTGAGGCTCTTCCACGAATTTCTATGGTGTAAATAGTCAGGGCCGTATGAACCATTTCCAGCGGGAATACATAATATTAATTAACTTCATTTTGTACAAATGTATATTTTTGTCATCATAAAGGATGGGCCCTTATTATCAGTGAAGATTAATTAATGGAAAGAGAATTTTTCGCGTGTATTTAAAAATAAATGCGAAATATGCACGCAAGTGTTCGAACTGCCCGCTTTGTGGCTACGGGACTGCTCAACTCCGTTGAGCTCACAGCACATCTCTTTCGGACTCTTGGACCCCCTCATCAACGAATGCGAGCCGGTGGAAATTCCACGAAACCGGTAAATGGAGGTTTCAGTGTAGTTTCATTTTTTAAATTCGAAATTTAAAATTATCTAAAATTTAATTTTTAATAATTTTGAAATATTAAATAAAATTGAATTTTAACTCAATTAGTTTCGAAAAAATTAATTTCAAATAAAAATTTCAAATAACTTGAATAAAATCCTAAGTTTAATTGAATAATCTATTAAATTAAATTTTTAAGTAAAAATAATATAATAAGCTTCAATAATAAAAAATAATATAATATCTTTTAATCTGAAATTGCTCGATTTAAATCGGCGAATTTATACATTTCAGAGACCAATACTGAACTTGGTGGAAATAAATCAGAGCTTTTACAGAGTATTTTTTTTTAGTAGCCCCTCTCCTTGAATGGATTGCAAATATAGTATAGTGCCTTTGGCATTTTCTACGCCAAGGATTTTTGCTCATGCATAAAAAGTAGAGTCAAGAGTAAAATCGCTGCTAGAGATCACGAATGAGTATAACTTTGCATACCTACATCCTGGAGAATTCGTATTTCTGCAGGATGACTTCTATATGAATACATTCAGTCAAGATCACGTGCAAAGATTAAGTCAAAGTGGACCTTTCGCGAAGCGGAAAATGGGATGGAACCATAGAAGGTTATAGTTCTCATGTTTAACGATTCCTTTATTAATTTATTATTCAGTCTCTAAGATAATTATTCATGTCTAAGTATTTTCAATTAATTCTTGCTGCTATTAAGGGCAGCATGCTGGCATGTAATTAGAATTTTAATTCATTTTCTTCTGTCTAATTATAATATTTATGAATCTTTTGTAATCAGGGCTGCTACAGTCTGATGTACTTAAAAAAGTGACCTAATTAAACCAAAAAATGATTAAAATTCATTTAAAGTGACTAATGTGCATTCATAATGTGACTTAATGTTTTTTTGAATTCAAAAGAATTCGTTCAAATTTATAAGAATTCCATGTGAATTTGAATGAATTCAGGATAAATTCAAAAAAATTTCATTAAGTTACATAAAAAGATAAATGGGCGTGGACAGAATTAGTGCACTTAGAGGAATTTCAGGAAAATGACAAGAATTTGATGAAATTCATAAAAATTCAAGGTAAATAAAAAAAAATCTAGTAAACTTAAAACATTTCAAAACTATTTTACAAAATTATTTAGTTCATTGAATTTGGAGTGGATTTGCGAAAATTCAAGAGAATTTAAAATAATGTGAAAGAATTCAGGATAAATTAATTAGAATTCTAGCTGAATTCCAAGTGAATAAAAAAAATCCAAAATATTCCATTGATTTCAGTAAAATTGGAGCGAATTTAGAAAAATACAAGGGTATTTTAGAGAATTTGATGAAATTTATACGAACTTAAGAATAATTTTGAAGAATTTAGGGTGAATTTAGAATAAATCAAATGAACGAAACAAATTTTTTTAAATTCAAAAAAATGTCATTGAATTACATAAAAAGATAAATGGGTTTGGATAGAATTAGTGAAATTAGAGGAATTTAAGGAAAATGACAAGAATTTGATGAAATTCAAAAAAATTCAAGGTAAATTTTAAAAAATCTAGTAAATTTAAAACAATTCAAAACTATTCAAAAAATTCATTTAGTTTATCGAATTTGGAGTGAAATTGCGAAAATTCAAGAGAATTAAAAATAATGTAAAAAATTGAGGATAAATTAATAAGAATTTTAACTGAATTCCAAGTGAATTAAAAAAAAATCCAAAATATTCCATTGATTTCAGTAAATTTAGAGCGAATTTAGAAAAATACAAGGGAATTTCAGAGAATTCGATGAAATTTGTACGAACTCAAGAATAATTTTAAAGAATTCAGTGTGAATTTAGAATAATTTAGATGAACGAAACAAATTTTTTAAAATTCAAAAAAATTTCATTGAATTACATAAAAAGATAAATGGGCGTGGATAGGATTAGTGAAATTAGAGAAATTTAAGGAAAATGACAAGAATTCGATGAAATTCATAAAAATTCGAGGTAAATTTAAAAAAATCTAGCCAACTTAAAACAATTCAAAACTTTCAAAAAATTCATTTAGTTTATCGAATTTGGAGTGAAATTGCGAAAATTCAAGAGAATTTAAAATAATGTAAAAAAATTGAGGATAAGTTAATAAGAATTCTAGCTGAGTTCCAAGTGAATTAAAAAAAAATCCAAAATATTCCATTGATTTCAGTAAAATTAGAGCGAATTTAGAAAAACGCAAGGGAATTCAAGAGAATTCGAGGAAATTCATAGGAATTCAAGATTGATTACAAAGAATTCAGGATGAATTTAGAATAATTCAAGTGAATGGGACAACTTTTTAAAATTCAAAAAAATTCCATTGAATTCAGGTAAATGGGAATGAATACAATAAGTGAAAGAGGAATTTCAGGAAAATGATAAGAATGCGATGAAATTAATAAAAAGTCAAGGTAAATTTTAAAAAAAATCAAATGAACTGATAAAAGTTCAAAACTATTTAAAAAATCATTGAAGTAATTGAATTTGGAGTGAATTTAGAAAAGTTAGAGGAAATTCAAAAGAATTTGATGAAATGTCTAAGAATTCAAGACAAGTTTAAACGATTTCAGAGTAAATAAAAAAAACTAAATAAGAAATAAAAAAATCCATTGAGTTGAGTAGAATTGAGTAGAATTAAGTGAATTTGGAAGAATCCAAGTGAATTGAGTTGAATGAGAGTGCATAGAATCAGCGAATAAGAATCTGATAAAATTCATAAGAATTCAAGCTAAATTTAAAAGTCTTCAAGGTGAATTAAAAAAAAATTGAAAGCCCAAAAAAGAATTGATTTCAAGGGAATTCTAAAGAATTCAGGGTAAATTCAAATAATTCAGTAAATTGCAGAATTAAGTATAAACCTGAATTCAATAGTGGTTAGCCCTTGGGTTCTGTTTAAATTCATTGAAAGAAAAGTGACTAAAGTGATCTTTTCATTTAAAAAGTGACTATAGTGACTTTATCTTTGAAAAGTGTCTAAAATTGACTGTGTGACAGCCCTGTTTATAATTTAAAAGTCTAAATTTCCCAAAATAATAATAATTTTGATTTTTTTTCAGAATCTTAAGCACCCCAACCTAGTCAACCTACTGGAAGTCTTCAGGCGAAAACGAAAACTGCATTTGGTTTTTGAATATTGTGAACACACCCTTCTCCACGAAATGGAAAAATATCCGAAGGGTTGCCCCGATTTAACGACAAAACAATTTACTTGGCAAATTTTGCAAGGAATTGCTTATTGCCATAGACTTGGGTGTGTTCACAGGGATGTGAAACCAGAAAATATTCTCATCACAGCTGATGGAGTCGTAAAACTCTGCGATTTTGGATTTGCGAGGATGCTAAGTCCTGGGGAAAATTACACGGAATATGTCGCGACGAGATGGTATAGAGCTCCAGAATTATTGGTAGGTTTAACTTAATTTAAAAAATCTGCCCGCCGCCGAATTCAGAAATGCTTATGATTTTGCATTTGAGAAATTATTTTTTACTGTTTAGCAGTTTATTGAAGTCAGTTTTTTCTAATATTTATTATTATTATTATTTTCCTGACTTCAAATTTTCCCAACTTTTTTATTTCAACTTCTTGCATATTGAAAAAAAGTAACAATTATGTTGATAAGTTGCTGTGACTCTTTAGAAATTTACATTTAAAATGAGCCCAAGAACATCGAAAAATGTTTATAATTTCAGATTTTATTTCAAATTTAGGAAAACAATAAACTTTACAATTTGCATTATTTTTGCAATAGCCTCTTAAAAAAATCACAAAATAACTTCAGCCTGGGCTCATTTTATTCAGAATTTAGATAGATTCCAACGTATTCAAGATGAAAAATGTTTAACTCCGAACTAATTAAATTAAAAAAATTATTAAATGCTAACAAATGGCATGGACGTGTCCACATACTAAGCGGAAGTCATGATTGTTTATTTAAATATATTTATTTGCATATTTGTGTTTCCCCTTCCACTTTAGACAAAAGTCGTAATTTTCATTCAATTTTAATTAACAAGAGCTGACTTACAATTCTATTCATACGTTTTCATGGAAATGAATGATTTTATTTAAATATCATGCGTGCGATTATATTTAATTAATAGTTATTCATTTTACGAATTAAACAATTTCCTAAATAATATTCAATGAAAACGTAACGAATAGAATTGCAAAGAATCTTTTAAGGTTTCTTTTCTAAAATTCTTTACAATTCTCAATTGGCATTTTTTGCCTATTTTATAAGTCAATTTGAAGAGTCATTAATTTTAAGCTTGAGTGTACGCCTTAAACATCCTTAAAATGTTGTTCAATGTTTGATTCTTCGATTTGAAAATAAGACGATTTTCACCATTTTAAAAACTCTTGAATTTCACAATATGAAAAAAATTGTTTCGAATTTTAAATTCTCTGCTTTTTGAGGATGAAAGTAAAAAAGAATATTCAATTAAACGCCTTGAAATTAAAACTGTTCAACTTGAAACTTTTATTCACAATGAAATTTTAAATTATAATTTGAGGGCACTTACTAACAATTGGTTAATATTTAACGTTAATTTTGATATTTTCAAATTTTTAATGACTCTCTTTCAATTTGCAACTATTTAATTTTTGTAAAATTTCCAACTTGACACTTTTTTTCTTTTAATTTGGAACGTTTTTAAGCACCTTTTTCTTGAAATTAGTCATTTTTCATCAATTCTATTGAAAACCACACTTGCAAGTTTAATATTGATCAATTCCAATCACTTCTAAATGCTTCGAAGCTGAAATGGGCAAATGTTAATCTATTTGTGTTTTTAATTTTTGAATGTTCCAAATTTCAAATACTTGAATTTTGAAGGCTGACAAATCGAGATTGTTCAATTTCAAACTCTTAAATTAAAAATTTGTAAAACGAAGGATTTTGAATGATGTATTATGTTAATTTTTAGTCTCAAATGTTTGTGGTTGAAAATTATCCATTTTGAAAGGTTCTCAGTTTTAAATGTCTGAATATTGAATAGTTCAATTCCAATTTCGAACAATTGTGTATTGTGTTTTAAAACGCTTTAGTCA
This sequence comes from Melikaiella ostensackeni, assembly GCA_032362435.1. NCBI lineage: Eukaryota > Metazoa > Arthropoda > Insecta > Hymenoptera > Cynipidae > Melikaiella > Melikaiella ostensackeni. The sequence continues at coordinate 17,999,914 of JAUMHM010000088.1, read as the reverse complement.
AATTTTTAGTTCACAGATTCAAGGAATATTACAAAGTTAAAACCTATATTTTTTTAAATAATTGGATGAACCACTTCAACACTACGCGATCTCTCGTTACCGAAAAAACTGAGATAACATACCTATCAAAACACTTATAATATGGATTTTAGTACATTCGAGAAAAAAACCCCGGCCACTGAATCAAATTCCCGGTCGCTTTCCGGTTTTTTGCCGATGAACGAAATTCCCAGTCATTTTCCCTTTTCCTGGTCAGATAGACACACTGATGAATATTAAAAAGTAAATAAATAACTATATATTTTTTATTTCAGGTGGGCGACACGCAGTATGGAACACCGGTCGACGTTTGGGCGATCGGTTGTGTTTATGCCGAATTGATTAGAGGAGAGGCACTTTGGCCGGGAAAATCAGATGTCGATCAATTGTACCTGATAAGGAGAACACTAGGTGATCTTTTACCGAGACACATGGCTATTTTTCAACAAAACGAATTTTTTGCCGGTGTTACTCTACCCACTCCACAATCACTAACTCCACTGGAAAATGCTCTTCCAGAAAGAGCGAGTACTCCAGTGCAGGCAAGTTTTCAGACCCAATCAAAAAGTATTAAAGCAAACGATTAAGAAATTACAAATTGCAAAATTAACTACGAAATTCGAAGAAATGAAAAAAACAAGAATCTTACAAACCAATCTGGACATACACTCTTAAATGTCTCCATTTAAATTAAAAAGAAAAAAATGTGCTCGCTGCGAGGGCACATTTTCATCACGCGCTTCACGCGTGGCTCGCTTCGCTCGCAAGTTTGAGCGCACCTAAGGTGTGCGTCTGTCGGATCTCGCACTTCGCGCTCGATTTTTTATGTGTATTTATATAATTCTGTAATACATTATATAATCACAGAAACTTGAATTTTCGATTTGTCAATAGCATTTTCTATGTTATACAAAAAAACGGTGGTTTCCATCAAAAAAATGGTCGAAGGAGATTTTGCAGGCCTTTCTAAAGGAAACAATTTTCTTTCGAAACTTTTTTTTATATCTCAGGTCGTTTGGCTAATAATTTAAATTTTCAATTTTTCAATAGCATTTTCGATGTTTCCAAGAAAAACCGTTAGTTCTATCAGAGAAAAGTTGGGTACGATTTTGTAGGTCTTCTCAAAAGCAACAATTTGTCCTTTGGATTTTTTTTCGTATGCCGCATAGTTTGGCCAGAAAATGAAATTTTATATTTTTGTATAAGAAGCATTATCACGCTTAACACAAAAACTATATGCCGTATTAACAAAATTATCTGAATCAAATTTTTACATCTTTTTGAGGTGGAGAATTTTGATTATTAGTTTTTTTTCGTATTTCGCATAATTTGGTCAGAAAATGGAATTCTTTATTTTTTAAAAAGCGTTATCATGATTAAAACAAAAACTATACGTCTTCTCAAAAAATGATCGAAGTGAATTTGTAGATTTTTTTGAGATGAACAATTTTTCATCTAGATATTTTTTTGTATCTCCCATAGTTTTTCTGGAAAAATGGAATTTTTCTATGTATATTCTCATCTGAGAAGGTATTAGATCTGTGTAAAATTTGACCCCCCTCCCCCCACTCCATTTTTGTCAAATGTCAACGTTTTGAGACCCTCTGAACCCGAAAAACAGGTTTTTACGAATGTGTCTGTCTGTTTGTATGCATGCTGCATGTATGTCTGTATGTCTGTCTGTATGTATGTCTGTGAGCATGATAACTTTTGAAATAATTAATCTATTGAATTGGCATTTGGTACACTCTTTTAGTGTCAGAAACTGAAGGCCAAGTTCGTTAGCCAGCCACTTTGGATAACAATTCAAAAAGTTCGAGCATTTTCAAAAATAACTGGACCATTTTTTTTTAATTATGTGTACGGCTATTCGTAGTAATCAGGAAGTCGAACAATCTATCCTTATGACTTTTTTCGATAATAAGAAAATAATCAGAGTTATAGCATTTACCAAATTCAACAGAAAAAAACGAAGATGAAAATTTTAAGCGAAACAATGCACGATATGAAAAAAGTCAGGAGAAGAAAAACGTTGCTTTTTGAAAGTTCTACAAGAGTGTTATAAAATTTTTAAAATTTTTCTTGAAGAATCGAAAATTCAAATTTTGAGCCAAACAATGCGAGATACGAAAAAAAAGTTAAGGTATCAAAATTGTTGCTTTTACGAAAACCTGTAAGCTTTCTTTTGAACATTTTTTGGTAGGAGGCATAGTTTCTTTTTCAAGTGTGGAAAATGGTATTGGAATATTTTAATTTTAATTTTTGAGCCAAACGACGCAAAATAAGAAAAAAAGTCAAAAGAATAGAATTGGTGCTTTTAAAAAGTCATATAAAATTGCCGTTAAACGTCTCTATATGACAAATCGTAAATCATCAAGATAATTTTTTGATCGTCTTTTTAAGTATTTATTTGCATATATTATACGGTGAGCGCAGAAAATCGATTGCGAAGCGCGAATATTATGATGAAAATATATTCATTAAAGCCGATAGAGCCTTGAGTGAATAAATTTCCTTTTTCATTTGAAATCAAACACAAATTTAGTAATTTGTACACGAAGAACATATAACACCGAGCGCGAGATCCACATGTTTCGGAGCGCGAAGGGCGCTATGAGAATGTGGCCCGCGAAGCGGGCAGATTTTTGCTAACATTTTTCACGATTAAAACAAAAATTATGCATCTTATGAAAATCTTATCAAGAAAATTCTTAGATCTTTTTGAGATGAACAATCTTGCTTCTTAACATTTTTTTGCATCTTGCATAGTTTGGCCGAAAAATTTAATTTTTATTTTTTTAAAAAGCATTTTCGACGGATATAACCAGAACCGTTGGTCAAAAATGGCTGGTTACCGAACTCGTTCTTTCTTTTTAAGTCTTAGAAAAGTGTGCCAAAGCTCAATCCAATCTGATCATTCTTTCGAAAGTTATCGTGCTTACACGATACTACAGACTACAGACAGGCAGAAACCTTCGTAAAAATCGCTTTTTTCCGATTCAGGGGGTCTCAAAACGTGGGGATTTGATGAAAACCGACGGAGTCAAATTTTACATAAAACTAATACCTTCTCATTTAGAATGAGAATGTAAAAAAGGAAAAGAAAAAGAAAGGGAACCAACCTTTCTTTTTTTTATTTCTTTTACATCCCAATCAAAAATATTTACAAAAAATCTGCCCGCTTCGCGGGCACATTCGCATCGCGCGCTTCGCGCTCGGTGTTATATGTTTTTGATGTACAAATTACTAAATTTGTTTTTGATTTCAAATGAAAAAGGAA
>JAUMHM010000088.1:17967196-17982567 GCA_032362435.1 Melikaiella ostensackeni | reverse complement strand
GCGTTAAAACAAAGATTTAAAGCCATCACGTCCCTGCCTTTTTGGTAAATTTCAATTTGTGTAACGTGTGGGTGGCTTCCTAACTCGCGCACTTTTTCTCACAGATTCTACTATAGGCATAATTTCCTCCTCTTCATTTGGCTCAGTAACAACAGCATCTTCGTCTTCTTCTTCCAGATCAGTGTCTATCCCATCGGTCCACGAAATCTTCTTTGCAGCTTCTTAGGAGCACCGGTAACATCTGGCGCTTTCTCCATGAACACGACATCACCAACTTCGAATTCCTCGCCTTTGAATTGTTTTTGATCAACTTCAGCTTTCATTTTCTCTTGTGCTGCTTCGATACGTCTACGTGATTCTTCTTGCATTTCTTTCGCTGATTTAGTTGGTTCTTTCTGTGCTTCTGCTCCCAAATTGCACAATCGTCTTTCAGCAAATCGGTGTTGATAACCGTGCAGCATCTCGAAAGGACTTCTGCCGGTTGTCTTATTTCTCATCAGATTCAAGTGTCGTTCAACTTCTTGTCCCAGCGGATTCCCTAGCCATCATTTATTGTCGCCTGGATCATCGGTACAAGAACACGATTGACTCGTTCAACCATTCCGTTGGCTTGCGGATGTCTAGGTGAAGTCAACGTGTGTCGTATTCCCAACTCATCACAGAATTTTTCGAAGCCGTAAAAGCGGTGCCACGATCAGTTATCAGTCGCTTAGGAATTCCCCACGTTCTGAAAATGTCCTTGAAACTTTTCACAACTCCCTGCGCAGCCGTAGATTTGCAGGGTCGCAAAAACGTGTACCGCGTCAAATTATCTGTGATTACCAATAAGTGTGATCTGCCTCGTCTGCTTTCTTCAAAGGGTACCAAATGGTCTGCGTCCACTACTTCGAAGGGTCTTGTTCCTGGCGGTATCGGGTGAAGCTCACCTGGTTTTTTCCCAGCTGGACGCTTGGTCAACGTACATTTGGGGCATATAGCGATATGTCTCCTCACATATCTCTTCATTCTTGGAAACCAGAAATACCGCAGGATTTCTGCCACTGTTCGATCAACAGCAAAATGACCACGCAGGTCATGATATCGCACTACAATCGATTTCCTCATCGATTTCGGCACTACCATCCTCCGATGTTCTTGATCGGCTGTTCCGCGAACTCGATAAATCAGTTGTTCGATCAACTGGTAACCGTCAGCCTTGTTTCTTTCTTCAACAGTACGTTCTTCGGGAAATTTACGGAGAATCTTACCTAGTTCCTTCAACTCTGGATCAGCTCCTTGCATGGCTAATCCATATTCTTCCTCCGTCAGTGCTATAAAGACCATCCTGCGACTTAGAGCCTCATCCCATGTGTCCTTGGCTTCTTCTACTGGTGCTCGGCTTAGCACGTCTGCATGTGTCATCCTCACACCAGGTCGATGTCGCACAAGAAGATTATATTCTTGCAGAAGTTCTGCCCATCTTGCAATCTGATGATTCTTGGTTCGATTGGTATTCATGAATACCAATGCTTGGCAATCAGTAATCACGGTGAACTCGATGTCAGAGAGAAAGGACCTTAATCTGTCGACGGCCCAAACTATAGCTATGAGCTCGGGCTTGGTCGAATGATAGCTCCGCTCCGTATCCGTCGTCCGTTTACTCACTGCCTACACGATAAATCGTCGAACGTCATGAACGCTTTTCGGGATCGGAAAACGGCGAATTGCTTCCATTATTGCCAGTCCAGTCCGCAATCCTTCCGCAGATATCCGATGACCTAAATACTCCACTTCCAGAACTCCGAAAACACACTTTTTTGGATTTAGAGTCAATCCAGCTTTATCTAGAGCCTTCAACACCATTTCCAATCGGGTTAGTAAATCAGCCCAGTCCTTTGCGGGAATAATTATGTCATCGATGTAGAAAAAAACAACAGTGTCTCTTAAACTTCCTAAAGCCTTGTATATCACTCGTCCAAATTCGTATGGAGCATTCATTAAACCAAACATCATTCTTGTGAGTTTGGCTGAATCGTCCGGTGTCACAAAAGCTGTCTTCTCTGCGGCTTCGGGACTCAACGGCACTTGGAGAACCATTCGCTAAATCCAACGTAGCAAAAATCTTGGCGTTGAACAATTCTTGAATCTGGTCATCAATGTTTGGAAGTGGATAGCTCTGCTTAACAGTTTAAGCGTTCAACTTCCTATAATCTATCACCATGCGTGCTTCGCCGTTCTTCTTCTTAACCAACATTGCACGATAGGGCGGTTCGTTGATTGGTTTCGCTCCCTCCACTTCTCGGATCTCCATTTCTGATAAATTAGTGCAACCCAGCTCTTCAAGCTTCAGGGACCAACAAATTCCGTACTTGTTCGCCAAATAAATAAGCTGTTCCTTTTCTTCGGTGGTGATTATGTCTCCAGTCTTCAACACATCTCCATCGAGTGGTTCTCGCTCTGGTTTCAAAACTGGAGCCGTTTCGATATTATTTATGTCAGGAGCCACAACGTCGCCTACATTGCTTACAGTTTCTTTATTTCCGATGTTTGTCATCATGATTTCCATGGGACCTGCCGCAGAATTCACTTAAACAAAATAAGAGGATGCTGGTGGGACACATACATTTTCAGCAATAACCACTTCGTTTCTAGGATTCATGTCTGCAGCCTCCGTCGGTAATTCATCAATTAGTTTTTGAGGTGCTCTCCAGAACCATGTGCGACTTCCTTCAGACGATCGCCTAATGCCCGCCTGATGTAACCAACTTCTACCAATCAGCATGTCTCGAGGAATCTCAACATCAGACATCACCAATGCTCGGATAGGATTTCCGATAACTCCATCAATTTCCAATACAAGGTCTACTGCTCCAGACGCTTGTGCTGTACCTCCAATTCATATCATTATTCCACCTCCAGGGGCATCGTTCATTGAGATCACAGGAAAACTACAATGATTGACAATTGAAGATCGAATCAAACAATCCGAAGTTCCTTCATCCAAGAAACCTAACATCACATACTCCTTGTTGACTATGACTCTCTTGCTTGTGATCGGACGATTAATCAATTCAAAAGTATTGTTTCCTACGGAAGGTTTTTCAACTTTGGATGGACACTCTCTGCTTAGGTGACCTTCCTTCTTGCATCTGTAGCAGACATTCTTGCTACTGCGGGGACAATCCTTCCCGAAATGCCCTTCGTCGCCACAGTTATAACACTTAACTTTACTTTTGGATGTTGACGTTGGTTTAGATGTCTCTTGACAAATCTCAGATGGTGCCTGCTTCGAGGTTGATGATTCAGACTTTTGGTTCTTCTTAGCTTCTTCTGGCCTTGTCTTTGCTGGTCTTTTCTGATTTACACCTTCCAAATCTGTCAAATCATCTAAGAAAGCTTCTTCATTCAAGTGTACTCTTGCACTGAGTTGAACAAACAAATCATGGGACCATAACCCAGCTAAAACTTGAGTTTTTGTTTCGCTAAAGTCTAATTTTAGTTTACGACATAAGTATAATTTATCTACAACATAAGCCGTAGTGAATTCACCTGATACTTGCTTACGCTCGGTAAGTAATCTCCATGTGTCCGTTGTAAATTGATCCCGAATGAAGATTCTCTGGAATCTACGTCGAAAATCACTCCATGAATAGATGAGATTTCTCTCCGTCGACCACCATTCACGAGTTGCCTCCCTTAATCCGGTTACTGCTGCTCTCAATTTGGTTGCGTCATCCCATTTAAACAGTGGTGCCTTGTCTTCCAGGTCTTCCAGCCAAATCTCCGCAGTACGCGTCTTGCCCTTGACATTATATTCTCAAACTTTAGAAACAGATGGTTGTATCCACTTATGTTGTGAGGGATTTTCATCTTTCGACACTTTCGTTTCGTTCGCGACGCCAACTAATGCTTTAAGTAGTGGGGGATTTTTAAGCAATACGTTAGGATTCTCAGTCATCAACTGTGCTAAGAGTTCTTCAACAATTTTCGCGTCACTGTCAGTATTTTCATTTAATGTTTAAGTTAATTAACGCAAATGTTCACTGCCAAAACTCGCGTGACTCGACTGATCGTTTTCGTCGTTCTCGCGAAATTCACTATTTTTATCTCCATCGACATTTATCTGGCTTAAATCGTCTGTGCCGAGAATTCGACTTGGGATGCTCATTTTTCCCAATTATTTAAACTAAACTTTCAATCGCACTTTAAATCCCAAACTTGTCTTCATTGTGTCTAATCTCAGGACCTTTCTCCACTTACATAAAAATGAAACACAATTTCGCCACGAGGCACGCCGCTCAACTTTTAGATTAGGTTACACCAAACACCTCTCCACTACAAATGAACACCGCCCGTCCACTTATTTTTAACTTTGGGAATCAATCCCACTTCTGATTTATTAACTTCAGATATAAAAGGCTTTATTTAATAATCGTGTGTAACAATAGTTGAACAAAATATACGTTTCCCTACTCTAGTCCCTTCAATCTTTCTTTGTCTCTGATCAGTCATTCGCTAACATATTTTTCTTATTACTCTTTCTTGAAATTTCTTCAAAAGTACAAAATTGCACACAATATCTCTGGTGTAAATCACGTCCCAGGGCGAACCTCAGCTACTGGGCGGGTCGCAGGTGGAAGATAGCGAACGCCCTCATTGAGCGTGTTATCATGTCTAATTTTTGTGATGATAACTCACGAGGGTAGCTGCGAATAATGATTAATGCACAACAAAGAAAATATGTCACTGATATTTTCACTTTATTCAGTGTTGATCGAAATAAGCAGTCCCGCACCGAGGTACATCGTATTCGTAACAAGTGAATTTTTTGTGTACTCCTGTAACATCTCATGTGATTGAAAATTGTTAGTAAAAGTTAATGCACCATAGGTCAAAGAATGTGTCACTCAAAGCCGAAGAGAAGAATCCAAAACGAATAAAATTTTCATGTAAAAACACATACACTTTCGCACACTTGCTTGTAATTTGATCGAATAAATTTTAAATCAGGCAAGTTCTACACTTCAAGTCGCAGAATCTCTTAGCGACAAAATTTGTTGTTTTTTTAGAGGAAATGAGTCGACAAATATTTTTCCGATTTGAGAAAAAAATATTTGCACAAAGTTACGAGTATTTCAATTTTGACGCCAATTTTTCAAAAGAAGACAAATTTTTTCTTTAAACTTTAATAGTTTTTGATCTACTTCAAATATTCCAATTTTTTCGGATTGTGATCTAAAAAAGTTCTACAAAATCTACGTCTTGCTCTTTTGTGGTATCTTGCATGGTTTACGAGAAAAATTATATTTTAGGACAAAAAATTTTCCCGGTCTTAAAAATGATTTAGCCCGCATAAAACTGGATGCCTTTCCTACATTAATGTAGGAAAGGCAAGTTTTTGCTAATTAGAAAAAACTTTTTAGAAATATTGGACAAAATAAAAAAGGTGGGGATTTCCAGAAAATCATCTTTTCATGTTTTAAAATTTCGAAGAAAAAAAATCAGTCTGCTGCGCGGGTACATAGAATGGCGAACCTTTGGGAGAATAACATTGCTTCCCATTGCTCGTGTTTTTACGTGGGGTTGTAGGTTTTCATAATTCTTCATTTTTTTTCGAAGTGCAAAGTGTGTATTTCGCAAAGTTGTCGGGAAATGTAAAGGCTGATACATGAAAACAATGTAAAAATACAAAATTTTGATCCGTATGCTCTGCAAGATGAAAATTTTACTGAAAGTAGTAGTACTGTCAATCACTATAATAGATATCGTTACGGAAGCGCGTACGGTAGTGGCATATTCTATTCAATCGCACAGTTTTTACGTCACAAATCAAATAAAAACATAAAAGTTTGAAAGCCAATACATTGTATGATGCTGGTTTTGTGGTATAAAGGTGAAGTCCCAAAAGTTTAATTGTACTTTTCTGATTCTGTGCGATAAGTTATATTATAACATTATAGTATCATTAGTTATTTGTTATTAATTATGATTAGTATTAACATTAAGTACTATTCCCGCGAAGCATGGAATTGGTCAAAATTTTTGTTGCAAAAGTCCATTATTGATGTAAAATGCGATGGCAGCTTTTTGAGTTTGGGGTGAATTTTTAGATTGCAAGTGCGAACTGTCCGCAAAATTACAACCCTGATGCAAATAGTTCTATATGAATTTTTACGAAAAATGTTACAAATTTGCGTGACTTTTTTAGGAATTTGTATGCAAAAGTTCACGTATTTTAGATGTCAGCAAGAAATTTGTATACCTTTTTTAAGTGAATAATTTTTTTATCAAGCATTTTATTGTATCTTGTGCCGTTTTTTCGAAAAATGTACATTTTTATTGTTGGTGTCATTTTCACGATTAAAACAAAAAGTACGCGTCCTATAAAAAAATAGTTGAAGGAAAATTTGTAGATGTAATTTAGGCGAACAATTTTGTCATGAAACATTTTAATGTACATATCTTGTGTCGCTTTTCCAAAAATTAATATTTTTTATTTTTAGTGTTATTTTTCACGAATAAAATAAAAAGTATGCGTCTTATAAAAAATTACCAGCAAGAAATTTGTAGACCTGTTTTAGGTGAATAATTTTGTAATTAAACATTTTATTGTATCTTGTGCAATTTATCAAAAATTTAATTTTTTAATTTTTAATGTTATTTCTCACGTTTAAAACAAAAACTACGCGCCCTATCAAAAAATGGCCAATAACAAATTTGTAGACATTTTCTTGGTGAATAATTTTTGTCTATTAATTTTTTTGTTCTTGTATAGTTTCACCGCAAAATGGAATTTTTGATTTTTTAATATTTTTTTCGGTGGATAAAACCAGAAACATTGTTCAAAAAAGGCTGTTTAACGAACTCGACCTTTCTTTTTCGTAGCTAAAAACGTGTGCCAAAGCGCAATCCAATTCGATTAGTCTTTCATCCTATTAGTTTTACGTAGGCTAAATCATTTTTGAGGCCGGGAGAATTTTTTTTTCTGAAAATATAATTTTGGAATTATTCTTGTAAACGATGCAAGATATCACAAAAGAGCAAGAGGTATTTTTGTAGAATTTTTTTAGATGCGTAAACTTTTATTTAATTTTTTTTTTGTAACTTTCGTTGTTTCAGAGAAAAATGCGAAAATTCGATTTTATGAAAGAAAATATTTGTCTGGTCACAAAAATAGTTTAGCTCACATAAGACTGACAGGATGTATTCCTCATAGAAAACCAAATTCAACAAAAAATTGGAAAAAATGTAAGCGTGGGTGTTTGGTTAAAATCAACTTTTTATCTTTTAAAAAAAAATTGACAATTTGTTAATTTTGAAATTTTTTCAAACTTTCCGACGGACTTCGAAAGATGAGAGTAAAACTCATCAGAATCTGAAAAGTAAATTTGAATAACTGTATCAGGTCAAACACTATAGAAGCTGAAACAAAAAATTTGTATTTTTTTTTTTGAAAAATAGACGTCAAATTCAAATATTTATAACTTCATGAACAATTTTTTTTCTCAAATCGGAAAAATCTGTTTCACCTAATTTCCTCTAAAAGCAAAATATTTCGTCGCTACGGTGAGATGCTGCGACCTGAAGTGAAGAACCTGCCTGATTTGAAATGGATTCGATCATTTATAATTTATATAATAATCTAACTTACAATTATTAATCTTAGAAGAAACTGGAAAAGCAAATTTTTACCCTGATATTTTATTTTAATCCTTTCCGGAAATAATTACGGTTTAATTTGGTTATTTTTAAAAATACTTTAGATTAATAAAATAAGCAAATCAATTATTAAGTTTAGAAAAAAAAAATTATAATTTAGAGGAATAATTGTTCTTAATTTTGATGAAAGTGAATGTTTAAGATTAATAGTTTCATCGGACATGACGTTAAGTTTTTTTTCTTTATGGTGGACTTTGCTTTGAAGATCTGAAGCATTCTCTCTAATATAGGACGCAAGGACCAAATTTTCAAAAATGATTCGAAGGTACGAAAATTTAATTAATTGTTGTTATTGCATCATAATCTGGATCTTGTTTGGAATTAATAATTTTTGTGAAAATCTAATTTGCAATCATTAAACTTAAAAGAAACTGAAAAAGTAAGTTTTTACGAGTTTATAGGTTAGGTCTTATGTGATTTAAAGCATTTAAGAATAAAAAAGAAGCAGACATGAAACTTCAATTTACTAAAATATTTTCGACGAATAAAAGTAAAATTACTACTGTATATTCAATATTTTTTAAATCAATAAATTATTAACATTTATTATAAATGTACGTTCCGCCCCCCCCCCTTCAGAATAAAAATTATGATCCAAACTTTAGCAACTTTTAATTATTGAATTTTTACCCTATTTTATTAGATTATTATTATATTAGATTATTGTAGACTTTACTGAAAGCCTACTCAAACTACAGATATTTCGCAGATTAAATCTGATTTTATTAATTTTCATTCCATATTTTCGTGGGAAACTACTTATTTTGAATGTTAACAATTTATAGAGTTTTTTCCCCTTGAATTTCAAACACTTAATCTGCTCTACTTTTAAAATACTTTCAGTTTTTGGAGAGGAAACCGCCTATTTTTACAGGCAGTCTTATGTTTTTTCATCATGTTCAGGTAATAATCTTCCAAGCAACGTCAATGTTATAATTTTTAAAACAAATCTCGCAGTTGAAAACGTTTTTAATTATAAGAAACATAAATTATTTTAAATAAAGGTTAATCCTAATCCACTAGTCCTTTCCTGTATTACAAGATTTCAAGATACCATGAAGAAATTAAGCAGAAACTCCAACTGACACTAAAAGTATTTTAAATTCATCTAAAAATTTATTTTCCCCAGAAAATATTTGAATTATCGAATTGCACTTCTCTTTCGCAAAACAATTCTACAACTCGTATCGATTTGTGTTGCATATAGCTATGTTGCTTGTTCAGTACATGTACCATCTGAAAATGCCGAATCGATGTGAAATGTCTTAGAAAAACGTATACTTAAAATCCCTCAACTTTAAGACAATCCTCATTCCACTTTATTATTCGGAATAAATTGTATCGCGAATTCATTGGTTTACTGCAAAACTAGTACTGCGTTTATTGGTAAGGAGATTCGCACTGCGATTTAAAAATAAACTAGCAAAGCATTTTGATGCTGGGTTTCTCTAAAAATAAGACAGTCGTCTCATGCATTTAGCGTGATTTCAACCACGAGGAGCTACCTGCAGATTTCGAGGCAGAGGAGAGGATTTGTCATGCAATCTCTACGATTGTCATCTGGACATGATATGCCAACCGTGGGGTTAGGAACATGGCAGGTGAATCAACGATTTCAAAAAACCTGGTGATAAAACTTCTCCAAACTTCCACTTTCAAAATCTATGTCTCTCTCTTTCAAAACTGTTTCTGGCTTAAATAGTATTTCTGCTTTCAAACGTATTTTTTAAAGCCCACCCAAAGAATTCAACAGAAAAAAGTACAGAGAAAATTTCTCACCAGAGGATTCTTTCAATAAAAACTGAATTTATTCACAAGATCTTATATATAAGATTACAATTCCCTTCTTTTCGAAAATCAGACGATTTTTAAATAAAAACGAAAATCTAAAAAACTCGTAGGCAAAACCGGAAGAAATGGAGGCAGCAGTACTTACTGCCCTAAATAGTGGATACAGGCACATAGACACAGCTTTCAATTACAAAAACGAAGATGCGATTGGCAAAAGTTTGAAGAAATGGTTCGAAAGAGGAGGGAAACGCGAGGACCTTTTCATTACTTCTAAGGTATGCAAAACATTAAGTAGTGTAAAATTAAGCTAAAACCGACAAATACATTATAAAAATTGATCATGTTTTGTCAGTTGCCGAATTATGGAAACAGACCATCGGAGGTGGAGAGATTCGCTAAGATTTCTCTAGAAAAACTCGGGCTAGAATACCTGGACATGTACTTAATTCACATGCCTTTTGCTTTTGTCCTTAATGAGACGGATTTGTCCCCGGCGGTCCACGAAAATGGTGACTTTATGTTAGACACGTCCAGCAATCCAGTCGCCGTGTGGAAGGTCTGTAAACAATAATTTTCCATTTTTATTTCTTCTAATACGTCTAGTTCTTATAAGTATTTTTTGTTTTTTGTAGGAAATGGAGAAGTTGGTTGAGAAGGGATATACGAAATCGATTGGATTGAGTAATTTTAATGAATCTCAAATTTTGGAGATTATTAATGTTGCGAGCATCAAGCCGAGCAATTTGCAAGTATGGTTCACTTTTCTAAATTTAAAAGAACGTTGACAATTTTTGAATTCTCACGACTTTTGTTTTGCAGGTGGAGTTGCACGCGTACCACCAACAGAAACCTTTACGAGAATTCTGTAAATCTAACAACATCACAGTAACAGCCTACAGTCCAATAGGATCGCCCGGAGCAAAGCAGCATTTTCAACAAAAATACAATTACAGTCCAGAGAAATTTCCCGACCTTTTAGGACATCCGGTAGTTAAAGAAATTTCCGATAAATACGGAAAGTCTCCTGCACAGGTGCTACTTCGACACCTGGTTCAAGAAGAAATTATCGTCATACCCAAAAGTTCAAATCCCGAAAGAATCAAATCAAACTTTGATATATTTAATTTCAACTTAACGGACGAAGATTTACAACGACTCGATAATCTCGATCGAGGCAGCAAAGGACGAATCTTTACGTTTCTCTTTTTCCGCGGGTGAGTACTGTACAATTTTCTTCATTCCTCATTAGGGTGGGTCGAAAAAAAAATTGGAAATCGAAAACATCCTAGCACTGAAAAGTTTTATTTTGGGTTCCTTATGACCTGTGCAAAATTTTGAAGTAGATCGATCAACATTCTGAAGTTCTGCGGGGCAAATATATATTTTAAAAATTCGCAATTCTCAGAGTTTTGCAAAAATCGCTAATATTCTTTTTTTTTGTAATCCACATAATATGCCCAATTTTCCCAAATCTTGTAAGATTTAATGTTTTTGGATTTTCTCTTTTTATAAACTTCAAGAAACTGAAATAATTTTTAAAGGCTTTTCACACTATCCTAAAATTTGGTTGAGCATCTAGAAACATTATCAGACTCAAAATGTACCTGAAGAAAATGAGATTTTAGTAATTAAAATGGCCAAACCCTGAATGAAATCAATATTTAAACATTCGCAATTCTCAGAGTTTTGCAAAAATTGCTAATATTGATGTTTTTCGTAATCTACACAACCAGGGTGAACTTTTTAATCGAGAAGCTAAACAAATTTTTAATTTAGAAATTTCTGATTCAAATGCTCAATAATTTAGATGTATAAAATGGAAGCTTTCAAGATTTTTCAATTAAACAATTTTAAATTTCAAAGATTTCAAAAAAATTTCAAAAAATTTCAAAATATTTCACAAAATTTCAAAGATTTCGCAAAGACTTCAAAATATTTGAGTAGATTTCAAAGATTTCGCAAAGATTCTAAAGATTTCAAAATATTTCAGAAAATTTCAATAATTTCATAAAGATTTCAAAAATTTCACAAATCTTTCAATGATTTCAAAATATTTTAAAGATTTTAAAAGATTTCAAAGAATTTAAAATATTTCAGAAGATTTCAAAGATTTCGCAAAGATTTTAAACATTTCAGAAAGATTTCAAAAATTTCTCGAAGATTTGAAAATTTTGAAATTGAATAAAAGCGTTTAATTATGAATCTGTTAATTTAAAATTAATTGAGAATTGAAAATGGTTTATAAAGGGTTCATCCCGGTCTCGAAAAATTCCCGGTTGCCCAGTCCAGTGAGCACACTGATAATATGCCCAATTTTTAGAAATTCTGTAAGATTTCAATACATTCAGTTTTTCTAGGACAAAATCTCATTTTTATGAACCTCAAATAACTAAAATAATTTCTGAAAGCTTTGCAAATTATCTCAACATTTTTTTGAGCACGTAGAAACTTTATCACACTCAAAATTTACTTTTAAAAAAAAGTAAGGATTTAAACGATTAAAATGGCCAGACCCTGAATTAATTTTTGAAGTCTTCTCAATTTTTTTACGATAAATTTTGAGTACGGGAAACTTTCTACAGGCTCAAAGAAATGAGATTCTGGCCCACAAAAACTGAAAATATTAAAAGCTTACAAGAATTTTGAAAATTGGGCATATTATGTAGGTTAAGAAAAAAATTAATGTTATCGATTTTTGCCAAAGCAAAAATGAAACTTTTCAGTGTAAGGCTGTTTTTGATTTCCAATCTTTTTTTCTTTCGACCTACCCTATTCCTCATTCTATTTTTCAACTTTAAAAACACTAATTCTTTATGAATTTTAGAGTCGAGAATCATCCCTACTATCCCTTCAGGAGCGAATTATAACACAAATAACATAAGAATTACTACGGACGTGTACATAGAAGCATTCCTTACCGTTTAGTAGAGCCTGAACAACATTTTTCGTTGCATTCGATGCTGAAGTTCACCACGGCGAATCATCGTATGTATCACCTTGTAAATAGCACGTTCCGGGAACTTCTGCTTAAGAAAGTCGTTGACGATATTTTGTTCCGAAATAGTGGTACCGATCGCGAAACGCTTTTTCAGTTGCTTCTCAATGTGAGTCAACTTCTCGTGGTCTTCTTCAGAAGTAAAGCCTTCAGCACCTTTGAAAAAGGAAAGATTTGTTAAAGAATTGTTACAGTATAGAATATAAATTACTGGGTAATAAAAAGTTATATTGTTGTTAAATCGAAAATCGGATTTTTGAATATCCCTTTCTGCAAATAAAATTAGTCACCTGCTAGGGATCCACTCATGGCAGCATCTAAGGTAGAAACTTGGAAAAGCCGAAGAGCCTCATTAACATGAATTTCGGTAGCAAAAGGCTCGAGTCTCATTTTCGCCAAAGATTCTGAAATTCTTATAACCGCTTCTAGTTGACGAACCGTGATTGGAATCGAAAGTCTCTTTTCCGTATCGCGTTCGTGTTCACGAGTTCCGGCTCTCATCATGACGTACCTATTTTTTAACTTGTCGCCTGCATCTTTATCCAGTCTTGGTCCGCATCGCCTAATGAGAATTCAGTTATTAACAAGGAATTTTTAAGTAAGATCGAAAGACATCAACTTTTCTCTATAATGTTCCGATCAACACACTGGAATTTATTAAAAACTCACATTCTGCAGTAGTGGATGTATTTTTTCAAAGTAGCCAACGGCAATTCTCCCTCAACTGATTCTTCTGTGATCTGACCAGCGTTTGCGTGAATTCCCATAACGTGTTTCGCGATCCTGATATCTCTTGACTGCTCGTGCTCGTCCTTGACAATAAAGATCATGTCAAAACGGGATAAAATCGTAGGCATGAAGTCGATGTTCTCCTCTCCTTTGATGTCGTCCCAGCGACCAAAAATGGAGTTCGCAGCTGCAAGAACGGAACATCGTGTATTCAAGGAGGTTGTGATTCCTGCCTTCGCGATCGAAATTGTCTGCTGTTCCATCGCCTCGTGAATCGCGACTCTGTCGTCTTCTTTCATTTTGTCGAACTCGTCAATGCAAACTACTCCTCCATCTGCCAGAACCATCGCTCCGCCTTCCATCACGAAATTCCTCTGTAGGAAGTAAAATATCCAGATTGAGAATTGGAAGAAAATGAGATAATTATAACAGCAAAAGAGTTATTTTCATACCGAGATAGGATCTCTAGAAACGGAAGCAGTGAGACCAGCAGCGGAACTTCCTTTTCCTGAGGTGTACACACCGACGGGAGAAACAGTTTCGACGAATTTCAACAACTGAGATTTCGCGGTTCCTGGATCTCCGAGCAATAAGACGTTTATGTCTCCTCTTCTGCAAAGTCCGTCAGGCATTCTTTTTCGGGATCCACCGAAAAGCAAACATGCTATGGCTTTTTTGATATCTAAAGATCCGAGAATGCTGGGAGCGATGCTCTTGGCGATCTTGTCGTAAATGTGTGGATCCGTTGCAAGTCTTCTAAATAAATCTTCTTCTTCTGGAGAGACTGGTGGATGGGTTCCTAAAACGAAGAGATCATTTGAAGACATGAGAATGAAAACTGGATAAGGACCAATTTTTCGAAATTCTTTTTTTAAAGATTTCAAGTAATTTGGGACACTATTTATCGATACATATTACGAATATGTAAAAATCATTTTTCCTTTCACTTGAAAAATTTAATGTTAAAAATATGAGAATGGCAACTGGATCAGGACCATTTCATTTTTCCGCCCTCAAACACAGACATTTTTTTTTATAAATATTTTCACCTCCATAAAACATTGCAGATAATGGCCACATACTTCTATAATTTTGATTCTTATCCAGTTGTCATTCTCATACAGGGCTGCCACAGCCCAATTTACTTGAAAAAGTGAAAAAAGTGACCTATTTAAACCTAACAAGTGACCAAAAGTGACTAATTTCTAAACCAAAAAGTGACTAAAATTGAATAAAAGTGACAGATGTGCATTAATAATGTGACTAGTGTTCTTTTGAATTTAAAAGAATTCCATAAAATTTATAAGAATTCCAAATGAATTTTAACGAATTCAGGATAAATTCATAATAATTCAGTGAATACAATTCAAATTGAATTCAAATGAATTGAAAACAAAAATTGTAATCAAAAATATTCCATTGATTTCAGTAAAATCAGAGTGACTTTAGAAAAATTCAAGGGAATTCAAAAGACTTGATGAAATTCATAAGAATTTGAATGAACTGAACAAAAATTATGAAAAATTTTTTTATTGAATAGAGTAGAATGGGAGTGAACAGAATTCAGGACAAATTCAACACAATTTAAGTAAACTGGAAAAATAATATAAATAAATAAAAATCAATGAATTAAATAAAATTACATTAAAAACTTTAATTTAAAAAAAAATCAAGTGAATTGAAAACAATTCAACAATATTTTGAAAATTCATTGAATTCATTAAATTTTGAGTGAATTGAGAAACATTCAACGGAATTCAAAAGAATTTGATGAAATGCCTAAGAAAATTCGAGATGAGTTTAAAAGACTTCAGGGTGAATTAAAAATGAAACTGCGTGAACAAAAATCCAAATAATTCATTGATTTAGTGAATTTAAAAGAATTCAAGTAATTTCAAAAGAATTCAGAGTCAATTCAAACAAATTCAAGAGAATTCAATTTTTTTTAATGATTCAGACTGAATTCCAAATAAATTGAAAAAAATCCAAAATATTCCATTGATTTCTGTAAAATCAGATTGAATTTCGAAGAATTCAGGGGAATTCAGGAGATTTTGATGATATTCATAAGAATTTGAATGAATTGAACAAAATTTTCTAAATCGAAACATTTCTATTGAATTGAGTAAAATAGGAGTGAACAGAATTCAATAGAAAT